>PVIY010027180.1:0-34477 GCA_004026745.1 Myrmecophaga tridactyla
TGAACATGACTAATGCCACTACGATAACTGTTTTAATGTCCTTTTCTGATCATTCTAAAGTTTTGTCAGTCCTGGGTTGGTTTCTAATAACAGACTTTTCTATACCCAGCAAAAATCTTTTTCTAAAATGAAGGAGAGAGATACACACTTTTTAGAGATACCAAAGCTGAAAGAGTTCATCAACCATACTACAATAAATGTTAAAGGTTCCTTCACATAGAAGGAAAATGAAGCCAGATTCCAGTTTGGATCTACCTAAAGGAATGAATTGCACAGGACCTAATAATAATGTGACTAAACATCTAAGATTTTTTCTTATGTTTTAAATTTCTTTAAAACATGATTGACTATTTAAAGCAAAAGATAGCAAAGTAGTATGGGATTTAAAACATGTAGAAATGTGTGATAACAGCACAAATCTGGGGAGAAGAAATATAGAAGTATATTACTGTAACTGTCTTAATCTGCATGTAAGTGGTATAATATTGCCTGAAGATGGACTGTGATCAATTAAAAATGTATACTGTATGTCCAAAGGAAACCACACATACACACACAGATATAACTATAAGCTAGCAAAGGAAAGAAAATGGAAACACAAAAATATTCACTTCATCCAAAAGAAGGCCATAAAAAGGTTAAAATGGAACATAGAAGAGATAAAGGTAAATAAAACAAATAAGATGTTAGATAAATTTAATGATTTTAATACTCAAAGTAAAGATAAAGGATCTAAAGACCTCAATTAAAAAGCAAAGATGTGTCAGATTGTATACAAAAGAAGGTTCAACTACACTCTGTCTATAGGAAGTTCTCTTTAAACATATAAGAACAAAAAAGTTAAAAATATAAGTATGGAGAAAGATAAACCATGTAAACACAATTAAAAATAAACTGGAGAAGTGGGGCAGGATGGTGGCATAGGGAGGTTTGGGATTTATTAGTTCTCTAGGGCACCTAGTAAATAGCCAGGAACTGTCTGGAACAGCTGTTTAGGCGACGTCCATGACTGGACACCAGTCTGGAATGGGTGGGAGGGCCAAGATCACAGCACAGAACTGTAAAAACTGTAAAACCTCCCCAACTGTGAAGGCTGGTGCCTCTCCCCCCACTGGCATGGCAGGCAATTTTGGAGACACTTCCCCAAGGGAAAAAGAAGCAGTCTCTACTAGGACAAAGAGAAGGAAGCTCAAACAAGCTCCAATTCTGGTTTTAATGAACAAATTTGGACTGCTGAATACAAGCTCTGAGCAAGATAAACTTAGAGAAAGTAGGAAAGGAACCCTGAAGCCTCTACTGCCAGAGAAGAGGCACAGCTAAAGGAAAAACAACAACCAAAAAAAAAAAAAACAGAAGCTTTTGGAATACTGGAAAAGGGCTGTGCCCCAAGAAAAGTAGTATTTAGAGCCAGGTACTAATGCTGGCTCATGATTGGCAAGCACAGGAATCTGGGGATGGGCTCTGAGAAGGAATTTTAAAAATTATTCTTAGCAGCCCATTTAAGAAAGCCTCAGGCATTTTCAGTTGTTGGCATTTACCCAGGTAAGGACAGAGTTACGGTATGTCTGAGAGGCAAAGTAACAAGTCGGGTGAAGGAGATAATTCCCTAAAGGGCATACCTTACCAAGAAAGCGGGGGGCAGGGCTCAGCAAAAGTGGTGGCTTTCATTCAGAGAATTCAGACCCAGGGGCTAGAAAAGAGAAACAGCTTAAGCCCACCTTCTACCTCAGCCTGTGTCTCAACCCCACCCCTTGCAGGGACAGGGTCTGCTGAGAATTAAAGGCCCTACACTGCTTTTTGCCTGAGGACAGCTGCAGGCTGACAAGCACCACCTGCTGGGCAGGATAGGAAAAGCACAGAATCCAGGGGCTTCATAGGAAAGACTGGCAGCCTGCTGGGTCTCATCCTCAGGGAAACTTGATTCTGATTACACCCTCCTCCTGAGACCTGGGCCTGTCTGGTCTTGGAAAATCTGATTGGGGTCTATCCTCCTGGGAGATGCTCCTCAACAAAAGCTTCCATATAGTAAGAGCAAGAAGCAGAAAAACAAGAGCTGAAAATTCTCATCAGTTAAACAGCAGCTATGCTAGAGGTCTGGAATAAGTTGAGCTGAATGTCAATGAACAGATGGAGAACAAAACTGGCCAGCAAGAAAACCCCAGGTAAAAGAGACAAAACAATTCCAGAATCAACTAATCTAGGAAATCAGATGCCTAGACACCAGCAAAAAATCATGAGTCATTATAGGAAGCACAAAGATATGGCCCAATCAAAGAAGCAAACTTAATGCTTCGAATGAGATACAGGAGTTGAAACAACTAACTAAATGTTTTTAAACAAACCAAATCAATGAGTTGAGGGAAGATATGGTGAAAAAGATGAAGAACTTAAAGAAGACATTGGGTGACCATAAAGAACTCAAAAGCTTGAAAAAACAAATGACAGAACTTTTGGGAATAAAAGGCACAACATAAGAGATGAAGTCATACAACAGTAGATTTGAAGAGGCAGAAGAAAGGATTTGTGAATTAGTGGAGAGGACATCTGAAATCCTACACAAAAAAAGAATAGATAGGGAAAAGAATGGGAAAATATGAGCAGGGCCTCAGAGAATTGAATGACAACATGAAACACATAAATATAAGTGTTATGGGTGCCCCAGAAGGAGAAGAGAATGGAAAGGGGGCAGAAAGAATAATGGAAAAAATTACTGAAAGCTTCCCATCTCTTATGAAAGACATAAAATTACAAATCAAAGAAGCACAGTGTACCCCAAATGGAATAGATCCAAACAGACCTACTCCAGGACACTTACTAATCAGATTGTCAAAGGTCAAAGACAAAGAGAATTCCGAAAGCAGCAAGAGAAAAGTGATCTATCATGTACAAGGGACGCTCAATAAGATTGCATGGATTTCTCAGCAGAAACCATGGAAGAAGGCAGTGCATGATGTATATAAGATACTGAAAGAGAAAACTGCCAACCAAGACTTCTATATCCAGCAAAACTGTCCTTCAAAAATGATGGCGAGTTTAAAGTATTTTCCTACAGACACAGAAAGTGTCTGTAGGCACACTACAGGCAGATAGGAAAAGACAGGAAAGAGAGGTTTGGAAAAGAGTGTAAAAATGAAGACTATCAGTAGGAGTAAAAAGAGAGAGAAAAATAGGACGTGACATATACAGTCCAAATGGCAAAATGGTAGAAGAAAGTATTGCCTTTATAGTAATAATATGTTAATGGATTAAACACCAAAAGGAAAGATAGGGCATAAAAACTGGAACTGTAAAACTGAGCAAAGAGTAGAGTGGGCAATGATAGTGATTAAATGTACAAATATAAGAAAGTTTTCAGATGAGGTTTTCAAAGTAAGTTTTCAACATTACCATGTATTGAAAATGAGATGGTATATGGGAAAAATGCAATCAATGTAAACTAGGTTCTATAGTTAACAGTAGCATGTAAGATGCTTCCATTACTTGTAACAAAGGCAATATGCCAAAGCTAAATGTCAATAAAAAGGGGATATAAGGAAGGGATATAGGATTCTTGATGTTGTTGTTGTTTCTCCTTTTATTTATTTATTTTTTATTCATTTTTTTCATCTTTCTTTGCAGAAAAAATGGAAATGTCCTCATATAGATTGTGGTGGTAAATGCATACCTATGTGATTATACTGATAGCCATTGATTGTTTACTTAGGATGGATTGTTTGGTGTGTGAACAAAACTGTTCAAAAAACCCCAGAAATATACAAATGCTGGAGAATATGTGGAGAGAGAGATGTACCTATTCACTGTTGGCATGTGTGGTAGTTAGGTTCAGGTGTCACCTTGGCCAGGTGAAGGCACCTAGTTCTATTGCTGTGGACATGAGCCAATGGCACATGAACCTCATCTGTTGCTGATTACATCTGCAGTCGGCTAGGAGGCATGCCTGATGCAATGAATGATGTTGATTTAATTGGCTGGTGCTTAAATGAGAGAGCTCAGCGTAGCACAGCCTAAGCAGCTCAGCACACCTCATCTCAGCACTCTCAGCTCAGCTCAGGCCTTTGGAGATGCAGAAAGAAATCACCCCGGGGAAAGTTGTTGGAACCCAGAGGCCTGGAGAGAAGGCCAGCAGAGACCACCCTGTGCCTTCCCATATAAGAAGGAACCTCAGTTGCAAGTTAGCTGCCTTTCCTCTGAAGAACTATATGTTAACTAAATAAATCCCCTTTTATTGAAAGCCAGTCCATCTCTGGAGTGTTACATTCTGGCAGCTAGCCAACTACAACAGCATGGAAGTAGAATGGTGCAGCCCCTCCTGTGGGCGCTGTGGTAGTTCCACAGGAGGCAAGTATAGGGTTGCCATATGATCCTGCAACCCTGTTCTTAGGTATATACTTGGAAGAACTGAAAGCAGGGCCACAAATGGACATTTGCACACTGGTGTTTATGGCAGCAGTATTCGTGATTTGCAATAGATGGAGGTGGCCTAAGATTACATTGACTGATGAATGTAAGGGTGAACTGTTGTATATACTTATAATGGAACACTGAACAACTGCAAGAAGGTATGAAGTTGGGAGGTATGCAACTAGGTGAATGAACCTTGAGGTCTTTATGTTGAGTGAAATAAGCCAGAAACGAAAAGGAAAATATTGTAAGTCCTCATTAATTTGGACTAACTATAATGTGCAAACTCTGAGCATTGAATTTGAGAGCCTAAGTTATGAGGGGATAGAACATGGGCAGAGATTGGGCAATCAATGATTAAAGAGTACAGAATGCTCAATAAGGCTTATTTTAAATGTTCTTAGATTGTAAGCTCTTATATCAGTTACATCTGTTCCTGAGTTTTAACTTTTATTTCTAAATTCTGAAATGCTGAGTTCTTTGTTATAATCTGGTCATTCCCTGGAATTTTGAGTATCTGTGTGACACCTGAGACTCAAAGTTAGAGTTCTGCAGCTCTGAAAGTCAACATTACCCCATACAGCAACTGTTAAAGAAGCTGAAAAAGCTTCTTTCAACTAGATGTATGAATGAAGCTGATCTGGTTAGGACTAAGGTAAATCAGAATGCAGAGAAAGGATGATATTGACTATATTTTAAAACTTCAACTTCTGTGTGAGACGAAAGGAAAACAATTTATATGTTCTGTAGTACACTATCTAATGTAACCTTTCTGGACAGTTTATTTAAACAACATAATTACATGGAACCTTGAATAGGAAATGAGAACTTAGTTACTTTGTACAGGTATCAATGCAATACCCTGATATATCCTAAAGTAATTTGGGCAGAAAATAAAATAGTATTTGCTAAGTCCCCTTGAAGGACTGGGGGAAAAGTGGAAATATTAAACTTCCCCACCTGGGGAATTTCTGATATTTTTGTGAGCATTAGGAACTACCAATTAAATAAGCCAAGCCATCTCTCTTGGGGCTTGTCCTTATGAAACTTATTCCTTTGAAGGAAAAGCTAAGCCTACTCATAATTATGCCTAAGAGTCACCCCCAGAGAACCTCTTTTGTTGCTCAGATGTGGCCTCTCTCTCTAAGCCAACTTCCCAGGTAAACTCACTGCCCTCCCCCTGTATGAGACATGACTCCCAGGGGTGTAAGTAAATTTCCCTGGAAGTATGGGACATGTCTCCCAGGAATGAGCCTGGCCCTGACATTCTGGGTTGAGAAAGTCTTCTTGACCAAAAAGGGGAAAAGAAATTACACAAAATAAAATTTCAGTGGCTAAGAGGTTTGAAATAGAATCAAGGGATTATTCTGGATGTTATTCTTATGCATTATATAGATATCCTTTATAGTTTCTAGTGTATTAAAATAGCTAGAAGGAAATACCTGAAACATTGAACTGTAATCCAATAGACTTGATTCTTGAAATAATTGTATAACTATATAGCTTTTACAGTGTGAACATGTGATTATGAAAACCTTGTGACTAGTATTCCCTCTATCCAGTGTATAGGCAGATGAGTAAGAAAATAAAGACAAAAATAAGTAAATAAATAAGAGGGGGATATCTTGGATGTTCTTTTTCTTTTTCTTTTTATTTTTTGGGAGAAATGAAAATGTTCTAAAACTGATTGTGGTGATGCATACACAATTATTTGATGATACTGTGAGGCATTGATTGACTGTTCTGGATGATTATATGTATATGAATATAGCCCAGTGAATCAACATTAAAAAAGGAAAGATGGAGTGGCTATCTATATTAATAGCAGACAAAATATATTTCAGAGTAAAGAATAATACCAGGAATAAAGGTAGTCATTTCATCATGAAAATGGGGTCAGTTCAACAAGGGGAGATCACTCTAGATGTTTATGTACCATTAGAACAGAACTTCAAAATACATGAAGCAAAAACTGATAGAATTGAAAAAAAAGAGCTTTTCATAATTGTAATGGAAGTACCCTTCTATAAATAATTGATAGGACAAGTAAATTAAAAAACTGATAAAGATATAGAAGATTTGAACAGCATCATCAATCAACCTGACCAAATTGACATTAATAGATCTTTACATCCCCAACCGAGAAGGATGCAAACAGACAATATTCTGGCCATAGAAACAAGTCTTAAATTTTGAAGTATTCAAGTCATACAAAGTATGTCTGCTGTACTCAGTGGAATTAAAGTGAAATCAATGACAGAAAAGTATCTGAAAAATTCCCAAATATTTGCAAACAAAATAACATAGTTTACAAAAAAACATGGATTGAAGAATGCTTCTTTGAAATTTGAATGGAGTATTAGGAAATGAAAATATCGTGCATCAAAATGTATGGGATGGGGCAGGCCATGGTGGCTCAGCAGGCAGAGTTCTCGCCTGCCATGCTGGAGACCTGGGTTCGATTCCCTGTGCCTGCCCATGAAAAAAAAAAAACAAAAAAAACTATGAGATGCTGCCAGAGCAGTACTTAGAGGGAAATTTATAGCGCTAGGCGTTTATATTGGAAAAGAAGAAAGATATCAAATCCAAGTCCTTCAGCTTCCACCTTATAAGAGACTAGGGAAAAAAAGAGAGAAAATGAAATCCCAAGTAAGTATAAGGAAGGAAACCATGAAGGCCAGAGCAGAAATCAATGAAATAGAACAAAAAGCAACTGCCCAGGAAAGTTCCTGACCATGATAGGGAAGTGGATTAGCTGAAAGAAGAAGGCACCTACTACAATTACCATATTTAGTCTGGTTATAAGGTGTTGTACAGATTGAAATAGCATGCTAGAAAGAGCACGGGATGTGGAGTCTGGCCTGACTTCCATGTACTGCCTCTAAATAGCCCTGTGACCTTCAGCCAGTCACTTAACATCCTTGAAGTTCCCTGCAAAATGTGGACAATGTACCTTTCTACACGTTGTGTGGTCAAATAACAGTGGATGTGAAAGTAATTTACATATAACTGCTGTAAAATGAGAACTGTGAGGTTTTGTAAGGAGGATTTTGGAGTTTCTGGATAAACTGAGGCTTAGGGATTATATGAGTGGATTTTACTTACACATATCACCTTTCTATTCTTTTATAATTAAAATGTCAATGTAGTATTTGGCACATAAAATATAGTGGGGCCATAGGCTTAGATGTGTAAAGAAAATGTAATCATTCCATTATTTTTGTTTATAGTCAATCTGGTCTTCTTTATGAACTCCCACATGCAAGGGAGTGGGAAAGAAATAATTGTCAGCCCCTACACTAAACTAAATGGGTCCTTTAGTAATATTTTCTTCTATTTCTCCCCATTCCTCGCTGAGATGGCCTCTGGGTTTATGGTGGGAGGGGGGCTTAGGGGACCTTGTCCTGGAAGGGTGGCAGGGTCCTCACAGCCACCCTTCACTGTGGTTTACCTCGGTCAGGGCCTGTGGTCCCCTCTAGCTGGTTTAACCTCCCTGGTGGGGGAGCCAACTGTGGGTCTCTGTCACCTCCTCTGTTGCCCCTGACCTCTGCCTGAAGCATCACCAACATTGGCAGGTGCAGGGGTGGTTTGGAGGGCTGTGAAGTGGGGGCCCACTGGAGATCTTCCATCTGCCCTGGGATCTGAGGGAACGCACACCTGTTTCCAATGCCCAGGGCACAGAAGACAGACTGGCCTGGAACACCAAGCTTTAAGGCTCCCTTCTGTCTAACCATACCACACTGTCAAGCTTGTATTGCTGGGCTGAGCACCCCCTTTGGAAAGGAGCAGGCTGAATCTCTTGGCAGATTTCTCATTCGGATTGGGAGTTGAAGTCCCTCTTCCACCTGACTGCCCCACACCTACATCACACTTGTTCTAGTTTGCTAGCTGCCGGAATGCAACACACCAGAGACGGATTGGCTTTTAATAAAAGGGGATTTATTTCATTAGTTCTTCAGAGGAAAGGCAGCTAACTTTCCACTGAAGTTCTTTCTTACGTGGAAGGCACAGGATGGTCTCTGCTGGTCTGCTCTCCAGGCCCCTGGGTTCCAACAACTTTCCCCGGGGTAACTTCTTTCTGCCTCTCCAAAGGCCTGGGCTGAGCTGCAAGTGCTGAGATGAGGAATGCCGAGCTGCTTAGGCTGTGCTACATTGCGTTCTCTCATTTAAGCACCAGCCAATTAAGTCAAACGTCACTCATTGCAGCAGACATGCCTCCTAGCTGACTGCAGATGTAATTAGCAACAAATGAGGTTCACGTACCATTGGCTTATGTCCGCAGCAACAAGACTAGGTATGCTCACCTGGCCAAGTTGACAACTGAATCTAGCTAACACAACACTCCCCCAATCTGGGCTTCCATCCAGAGAAGAGGGAATCAGGACACACACTGCTGACCACTTTATACAAGTCCTCTTACTAGAGAATATAGACTTTCCTTTGTCTTCCAATGCTTCTTACCTTCATTTTACCTGGAGGTCCTGAGGCCTGTGTTATGTGGAGTACAGTAAGGAAAATAGGAATGCCATGTAAGTGCAAGGCCCACTGCAAAATGAAAATGTGAGGCCTCCTTTTCAAAATGTATTAAGAATTTCAGAATGGCAGCAGCTCTGGAAACTTCACGGGCAGTGGCCACATGCCCATGAAGCTGGCCCCGACTGAGAGCTAGAGGAATTTAGTAAATTTGGTTCCTAAGCAAAGTTTGAAGTTTTGTGCAAGAAGTCTTAGGTATGAGCAGTCTTTTACCTTTGGGTGATAAACCTCAGAGAAAGAGGATACAAGGAGACAAAGATTTAAGTTAGAGGCAATTAAAATGCATTGATTTAATAATTGTAAAGGTTCTTATCCTTATGTAAAGAATGTTAGGAGGGACTTTTCTGTTTGTCCTGGTAATTCAACCAAACCTGAGAGAGAAGGGAAAATTTCATAACACACATTCTCAATATATACTGCTGTCAGTTAGCTGGCCCCAACAGAGGCCAGATAGTATCCCATCAAAGCCATCCAGAGACACCAGTTGTGAAGGTTTGAATCTGTTGTGTACCCCAGAAAAGCCAAATTCTTTAATCCTCATTTAGTATTGCCGGGTAGGATCTTTTTGATTGCTTCCATGGAGATGTGACTCACCCAATTATGGGTGGTAGCTTTTGATTAGGTGATTTCCATGGAGATGTGTCTCCACCCATTCAAGGGTTGCTTACTGGATTCCTTTAAGAGGGAACTATTTTGGAAAAGGCATTAGGATGACCAAAACAAACAGAGCCCCAGGGAAGTCGTTCAAGATTCTTGGAGAGAAAGCTAGCAGACGCCACCATGTACCTCTCCACCTGAGAGAGAAACCCTGAAGGTCATTGGCCTTCTTGAACCAAGATATTTTTCCCTGGATGCCTTAATTTGGACATTTTCATAGCATTGCTTTAATCTGGACATTTCCACAGCCTTAGAATTGTAAACTTGCAACTTAATGCATTCCCCTTTTTAAAAGCTGTTCTGTTTTAGGTATAACACATTCCAGCAGCTTGCAAACCAGAACATCAGTTATACTAGAATTGGCACTGGTGCTTTCCACCCTAGACAACATAAGACAAAGAGTGAGTAGGAAGAGGCTAAGAAGCCAGTGTTGCTGGAGAATAGGAGCCATTCTTTGCTGTCTGTCCTTTCGGAAGTTACAAGTGACAGCACCAGAGTCACTCAGATTTTGGGCAGCTAGCAGTTCCTTCACTGGCTAGGTGCTTGCTGAGCTGAAGAACTCCCAGTCCCTTCCCTGTGGTACCCTCACAGTGGTATATATGAGCAAGTTCTTTAGAAGAAGTTTAACATGGTTTCCCTAAAATTTGAGGCCATGTGGGAAGCAGAGAAATTGGTACCTGTATCTGATATGGAGATGAAGGCCATTGAAACAGCTATGCCAACAGCGTTGGAAAAAATGATGGCATGAACTAGCTGGGAAAAAGCAAGGGGCAATATCCACCACCACACCCATCTCCTCAGCCCTTAGATGTTGTAGAAGAATAGCTCTGAGGCACCTTGGATCCATGCAAAAGTTCTTGGAGAATGGTAGAATCCAGAACTATGAGGCTGCCCAATGGTAGAATCCAGAACTATAAGGCTGCCCCATGGTAGAATCCAGAACTATGAGGCTGCCCAGGTGCTACTGGACCACACGTTGGGGAAACCCAGCTCAGAGAAGAGGTCTGCACATGGGTACAGCCAAAGGGAGATGGGGCTGCCAGTTTAGAGGGAACCCGCCATGACAGCAAAGACTTGGGTACAGTTGAACATTGTACCAAGAAAATTGTATATGCTGCTTTTGTAGAGACCACCGCTCCATCAGAGGCTACCAGCATTCATCAGAAATAGTCTAAGTCAGAATGAGACACAGACGTGGACATGGACTCAGTCACATAAACAAAATCTCTGTTTTCTTCCCTGTTGTCCTCAATGCTAAAGCAGAGCCCTGGAGACTGGAGGCGGAAGTGGGGAGAATGTCAGTGGCAATGTTCAGAGTTCAGTTAAACAGAGCCCTTAGCTGTGTGACTGCTACTCGCCGTGGGGCTTTTACCTGATTTTCCAGGTGTCAGTAAGTTTGGAACTCATAAACCCCATTAAGGTCAACTTTTAAGTCAATAAATTTCACAAAAAAGGTCTAGTTTTTAAATAAATTTTTCCTTATTTGACCAAAAAAGTTATAAGAAATTTCTTAGGAACCACCATCTCCCAACAAACTTCATCCGTCTTTCTAGAGCTACTTTCTAGTGGTTGCACTGAGTACCTTCTTACATCAGAAAAGTAGACAGGAATGGGAAGAGAGAGATATAACTGTCCCAGGATCCTGGAGTGGGAAGATCTGATCAGCAATCTTTTTTTCTACCCAAGTATTTGAAAAAATAATAATGGATCACCTGGTCATGAGAGAAGAGAATACAGAGAGAAAGAAAGAGAGAGAATGTTTTTTTAAGGGTCTATTGACAGAATCTCAGTATTTGGCAATACTGACTAAAAATGTTCTGAAGGCCAAATGTTATGCCTCAAAAAACTGCCAATGCCCCTATAAATGCTATAAGATATTTTCATTGTGCACACAGAAGTTGGAAGATATCCTCCATCATTTGGAGAATTAACATCCTTCTATTTTTATCTTATTCCTTGTAATGTGTTTCAGTTTTCTCTCTAAGCATGCAACCTCATTTTGCCTTCATCTGCAAGGAACTAAATTAAATACTAACCAAAGTAAAAGCAGTCTAGAGGTTCTGGGCACTCACAATTTTAAATGAAGTTATTTGTTTGACTGTTGCCTTTTCTGAGATATTCAGTTCAAGTAACTCTCCATTGATACAGTTCAAGTAATATTTTTAAAACAGCATAGCAGGACGCTTGTGGCTGATAATAACAAAAGGAAAAAGACAATCTCTAATTGAGCATTTGTCTGAGTCATACGACCTTACTTGCCTTGTTACTGGATATCTGACCCTCTCTGTACCTCAGTTTTCTCATCTGTGAAGTGGGGATATTTACTACTAACTACATGGAGATATTAATAATGTTGAGTATTTATGTATCGGAAGTGGTATAAGAACATAGGGTTTGGAATCAAATTATCACCCTGTTTCTTATTAGCATGCTATCCAGAGAAAATAAGTTAATCTTCTTAAGCTTTAGTTCCTTCTTATGAACAATGGGGATAATTTTATGAACTTGTTTTAGTTTTTGGAAGTTAAATGAGAGAATTTACACAAAGACTCTTGCTCCATGTTTGAGAAAGATGCGTTCAGTATATTGTAGCTGCTGTAAGGATGATGCCAGTGCTCTAAATAATTTATTTTAGAACAAAATAGAAAGAGGAGATCTGAGACGATGAGACAAAGGGTGTCATATTTCAAATCAACAGAAGAAAGTGCCTATAAATTAACATCAGAGGTCAAGTATACACACCCATTTCAAATCATATATGAAGTGTCTGGGCATGAGTTTTGTGTTCAGATTCCTTTTCCCCTAGATTCTCCTTCTCTCCACTCCCCAAATATCACAGGATAATTGAGCAAGTTGGGAATTGATATTTTGTGAAAGAACATATCATCATGAGGTGTTGTTGGTATTTTAGTTGTGGCTGACTGAGAAAGGCTTGGTGGAATTAATAATTTGTGTCTGCCCCATACCATAGATAATTGGGGATCAAAATACATCTGCTGCACCTTTAAAATTTTCTATCGCAAAATCCTCTGGTGTACCTACAGTCATGTAATATATTTATATTTTTAGAGGCTGCAGCGTTTCAGAATTAATTCCTGCATTATTTACAACATTCTCAAATACACACTGAGGAAACACAGAGAAGGTGGACATTTAGATTCAAGGACAAGGAAGCACAACTAACTGACCAAGTCCCAGATACCATCAGAGGGGATTAGTCCTAAAAGTTTGTACAAATTGCCAGTTTATCAGAAGTAAAGTAAAGAATTGCCCCATGAATTATTGTATATTATCCTGGAACTGAGATTGGAGAGAGGCTAATGTGGGTCAGAGCATATTTCCCCTCTTATTTAGAATTTTTATGTAGAATTTAAGGTTGGACTCATATTACAGTACCATTTACTAATAGCCAAACAGAAAATCACTACTATATATTTTTAATTGCTTCCTTTCAGTAGAAATTTTATAGGCAAATAGGAAAGAATAAGGAATAAACAGAATAACATAGATGTAAAAATATAAAGGAGAAAATAGAATTGCTAATAGTTCTTCCTCAAGAAAAACATTGTTAATGTTTTGGTCTCTTAAGTCATCTGTCCATCCGTCCATCCATCCATTCATCCGTCCGTCTGTCCATCCATCCGTCTAGCTGATCTTCCATTCTGATATATTTGGTTGTCCATGAAGTCAACCATTGGGCCACATAAAACTGAGATAATATTTTGTACACATACACATACATTTTGTGTATGTCACTTAACACTAAATCGTGAGCAATCTCCAGTTAGCAAATACTCTCTCACAACATGACTGTTCAATTCTGTGTTCTGTCTTATGTAGGTACCACGGTTTATTTGGTTATTTCTAGTTATTGCACCTTAAATGTATTTCTTGTTTTTTCTGAGATGAGCATTCTTACATGCTAATTCTAATGTTTTCTTCTAAGGTTTATATCTTGGAGTGGAAATCCCAAGTGAATTTTTTGAGGCCTTTGTACACCTGTGATCAAATTGCTTTCCAAAAAGTTTTACCAGTTGATGACTTCAGGGTGCCACAGTGCATATTTGACCACTTGCTCAC
Organism: Myrmecophaga tridactyla; assembly: GCA_004026745.1. Taxonomy (NCBI): domain Eukaryota; kingdom Metazoa; phylum Chordata; class Mammalia; order Pilosa; family Myrmecophagidae; genus Myrmecophaga; species Myrmecophaga tridactyla. The sequence continues at coordinate 13,672 of PVIY010027180.1, forward strand.
CTACATTTTGTACTGTCCATTAAAAATATATACATTTGCCAACTGAGAATTATTATATTTTTAAACAGAGTAAACTTCTATTTGAATAGTAGTCGAAGGGAACTGTTCCCTTTTTGATATTTTATATTGGATTGCTTTAAGCCATCTTACTCTTTGCTTCCCTTTGTATAAATAAATATTAACTGACAATTATTTAGACATTTTAAAGTCTCTTCTCTGGGTAGAATGGTTAAAGGAAAGTAGTTTTAAGCACAGTTATTTCTAATGAAGTTAAGTACCCACAATAAGAACTTCGATGACTTCAACTCAAGTTTTGTAGCATTTGTGGTGGGAAGAATTGGTGATGGGCCTGGTTTCACCGAGGATTGATATATTTCCATATAAAGAATATCTCCATTTTTAAAAACCAGTTGTTCACTACCCCCTTTTTAAAAAAAAACCCTGTCTTGGGCCATTTAGTGTCAGCAAATATATTGAGAATTATATTAATTTTTCCTCTTAGTAATTAGGAAGCTCAAAGCAAATTGAGAGCTTGATGATGGTGACATCTAACTGTAGGGTTTTGTTTATTCATTTTACTTCCCTAGCAAGCCTTAGTTTACCTCCCTTATAACAAATCTTTTCATTTCCTATTTGCATTTTAATGGATGTGTGTGTGTGTGTGTCTGTGATCTTCTGTTGGAGAGGTGTTATAGTGATTAAGAGTCCAGGCTTTAAACCAGAGACCTGGGCTCACATTTCAACTCAGTTCCTTTATGAGTTTTGTGACTTGGGCCTATTACGTACGCTCTTGGTACCCATTTCTTCCATCTCATCCGTTTCATCAGCTCTGTTTCCTTATTCCTCATCAGTTGTAAAATAGGAGCAAAAAGATGGTCTTCCTCCTAGGAGTAATATAAGGATTATGTGGAATAATGCATGTAAAATATTTAGAACAGGGCCTGGCACTTACTGTGCTAGCTATTTTTATTTTAAGTTGCTTCAATTTCTTTTGCTTACATATAGATTATTAATTATAAGTTGTAGTAATAATGGGATGGTTAGTTGTAGTTTAGCAGCTTAAGGTTGTTATTTGGATGCCCATGTATGTCCACCTGCTCTGCCCTGCCCCATAACTTTGGGCTCCAGTGTTCTGCCCACAGCAGCCTCAAGGCCTTAAATACTGCCTTTGGGGCTGGACAGTGGTACCCATTGCCAATACTGGGAACTCATGTCCCACTGTTGGTCAGTAGGCAGAGAAGAATACCTGGAAACCTCCCTGTTTTTAGTTTGCAGCTGAATCTCAGACCAAAGCAATGAAAATTCACTCATATATGCCACTCACTGTATTTAACAGAGAGAAGAAAAACACTAAGAAAAAACACCTGCTGAACGTATTTTTACTTTAATATCCTCTTTCCCGGTGTTTTCAAACTATCTGTCATGAAGGGCCCGTTATCTTTTTCCCAATTCATCACAAACGTATATGTGGCCTATTCCATATGATTAATATATAGCTTGCACCACATGTGACCCTTCATGGAATTTGGCATCCTGAACTAGCCAATACCCTGTTCAGTGTCCACTCACTTGGATGTCAGAGCAAGGTGAGCTGGCTAGGAAAGTATCTAAATGCTTACTCTCAATTTCTGTACCTATCTCATCAGACACTGGTAACAGATAAGTTGAATGCAACTGCCCTATCCTATTGCAATCCCATCCCTAAGCAAAAACAATGATGATAGTATCAGCTGCAAAATTTAGTGAAGATAAAATTTCGGTCTCAAAATCAGGAAATCTAGAGAATGCTCATATCAGCCTAACTTAGCTGCTTTCTGTTTTATGTCTAAATCCTTATGGAATCATGGAAAGAGCATTAGTAAGGATATCAGACACACATATAATTGAATCCCAGTTCAGCTGCTTACCAGCTGTGTATCTGTTGGACAGCTTATTTCTCTGAGCCTCTGTTTCTTCATCTGTAAAATGTGAACCATCAGACCTACCACATAGAATTATGGTTATGATTAAATAACGTGTGCATGTAAAGTACCTAGCACAGTGCCCAGGTGGGAACTTGCAAAGAGGTTTGTCTTTTATTGCATTCTAAACTTTGCCATTTTCCAACTACATGTAACTGTGTCTTAGCTTGCTAAAGCTGCTAGAATACAATATACCAGAAATGGAACAACTTTTAAAAAGCAGATTTCTTAAGTTGTAAGTTTACAGTTCTAAGGCCATAGCAATGTCCAAACTAAAGCATCCAGAGAAAAATAACTTAATTCCAAAGAAAGGGCCGATGGCATTTGGATTTTCTTTCTCAAATGGGAAGGCACATGGTGACGTCTGCTAGCTTTCTCTACCAGCTTCTTCAGTGGCTTCCCCCAGGGCGCTTTCTTTCATCTCCAAAGGTCTCTGGGGCTGTGTGGGCTCTGTTGACTCTGAAGCTTTTTCCAAAATGGTTCCCTCTAAAGGACTCCAGTAAGTCAGTCCACCTTGAATGGGTGGAGACACATCTCCATGGACACCATCTAATCAAAAGTTACAACCCACAGTTGGGTGGGTCACATCTCCATGGAAACAATCAAAGATCCCACTGAGCAATATTGAATGAAGATTGATTAACATATCTTTCCTGGGGTGCATAATAACTTCAAGCCAGTACACTACATAACCTATATACATTGCTTTTCTTGAAAATATACGTTAACCTTTCCATTTGAGCTTGAACTGTTTACTGTTTAGAAGCAACAATTCTAATTGCAAAGTCATTTAAACTTTAGATCTCCCTGGGCCTAGTTTTAAATAAAATTTCTATCACAGCCAACATACTGAACTATGGCAAAGGTTATTGAACTTAATATAAATAAAAATTCCTAGGGTAGCATGGTGGTGTATGCACACCAGAAAAACATATTCTTCAATGTAATCCATTCCTGTGGGTGTGAACCCATTGTAAGTAGGACCTTTTCATGAGGTTCCTTCCATTAAGATGAGGCCCAAACCAATCAGAATGGCTCTTAATCCTATTACAGGAATCCTGTATGAGACAGAGAGGAAGAGAAAGCCACAGGAAGCAAGAAACAGAAATTCAACAAAACCTGGAAGAAAACTCAGAGGCCAGGAGAGGCTGCCATGTGCAAAGGAGCCCACGACCATGGGTCACTGCAGCCAGCCCCAGGGCATCGCCGTCTCTGGGAAGAATGCATCACCTGATGAAGGCTTGATGTGGACTTTTTTTTTTCCTAACCTCAAAACCATGAGCTAATAAATTCCCATTGTTTAGCCCTGCTCATTAATGGTATTTGCTTGAGCAGCCAAGGAAACTAAAACAGGTAGCTTGTTAGAATGCAGATTCCTGGGCCTGCCTTTAGCATCTCTGCCTCTTAGCTGTTCTCCAGTGAGGGCTGGAATTTAGAATCAGCTCCTGGTCCCCTCCCCAGGATGTTGCAGGGTGCTCATGAATCATAACCTTTCAAAAGCCATCATGGCTATACAAAGGTAGTATAAGAGATTCTCATGATGCAATTCAACTCTTCTGTAGTTTGATTGTGGTGGTCACACAAATCTGCAGATGCGACAAAATTGCATAGAACTAAACACTTCCCCTACACACACACACACACACACACACATATTCACGCACATAAGATCTAGACTGTTAATGTATTGTAGAAGCAACCTCAGCATTCAAATATTTTTAGTATTTTGGGCTTCACTAGTTTATATACCTGATTTTTCTAACCTACCAGCGAAAAAACCAATTTTCTTTAATAAACCGACAAATTAGCCCATTGCTGGCTTGGTCAGGCTGGCTTCATTAGATTGCTATGATGCTTTCTTGGTCAGGTATAGAGTCTACAACTTGAGCCTAAAAATTTTATTTCAATTTTCCATGTGCAGGCACTCTATCAACTTTTAGTTAAATGGACAGATTAAATGTACTGTTTAAGTACACCAGGGAAAACAAATGTTCTTAAAAGTGGATTGCTTTTTTTTTTTTCACTTGAAATAGACTTTGTTCTTGAATCCTATTCTAGACACTCTGTTAGCAATAATTAAATCAAACTAAGAATGTCCAGAGATTTGGGGTCTCTTTCTTGGGCAACTATCATTTAGTGTAAATGCTTCGACTTGTATATAATTAGCTTGTGTATTATCTTGCAAAGGTAGTCAGGATTGGATATTTCATGACATCGGTAACCAATATAAATGCTTTTTAAGTAGTAAAATAGTATTGTGGTTAGATACAAAAACAGAATCTTAATCTTATAAAGATTCATGCTGAAATATTTATAGATGAAGTTGTAGGAATGAAGTGGGATTTACTTCAAAATAATCCAGGTGCAGGGGGAGTAGGTAGGGGGATAAATGGAACAAGACTGGCCATGGGTTGCTAATTGTTGAACTTAGGTGATGGGGACATAGGGGTTCATTATAGCGTTTTCTTTACTTTTGTATTCTATTTGAACTATTTCATATGAAAATATTAAATAAAAAGATAACCAAAACTGGAAGCAGTTCAGTGATGTGTGTAAGATAAAGGCCAACTTTTTACTTGTGTTTATTGGGAAGTGTGGGCTAAACAGTTGGGACTTCACGTTTTCATTCAAGGGCATAAAACAATCCTGAATTTCCCACTGAGAAAGAATGTCCTGACTCTCCTTAGGAGACCCATCCAGTGCAGTGAGCATGTGCCGTCTAAAATTCTTGGCTTTATGTGTTAAGTCTTTTCATCCGAAGGTATCTTAACAGCAGGACTTTGTTCTGAGATAAACTTCAAAAGAGTAAGACAAGTATTGGGGATTGGGGGGACATCACTGTTCATGTATTTATTTCCTTTTTGCATTATTTTATTCCCCAAGACTCTGAATATCCTCACACATTTAGTTTTTGAATCTCAGTTCATTTAGAAAAGTGGATTATCTGAAAAATTTCTACGCTTAGGATTTTGTTCAGGTTCCTTTCTCTGAGTTGGGCAGGAGATGGCAGGCAGGCACCACTCTGCCCTGAGCTGAGCTGCCACAAAGCCTTTAGAAAAAGACAGGGCCATACATTTCTGCATGCCTTACCCCTTCCTAATAACACTCCTGGTTTTTAAAAGCACATTTCCCCTATCCTTGCATTTTTTGAATAATAGGCAGTGCTTGTAGAACATTTATCCCTTGAGTCATTATGGAACTGCACAAAACTTTGGAAGATGAAAACAGACAACCAATCACAAAAGAACACAAAACCCACAAAACAGACCAATAAGCAAACACTAAATCACTGAAACTCATCCTTTCAGCAGGCATTCCTTGAGGACCTCCTATGGGTAGAGTTTAGGCAGCATAAGGGTTTCAGCCTTGTTGGAGACAAAAATATGCATGCTACTGGAAAAATAAATATACAATAGTTAAATAGCATACCCATTGTAGTCATGAAACAATATGCCTTAAATTATGTCAGTAAGCACTTGGAAAATGCAGCTGTATAACTAGTGAACATAGTGTTATTTTTCTTTTAATATCTTAAAAATCGAGTTCTGTGGCTTTTTATAAATTCCCTCAAATAGGTATGATAGTCTCATAGGAGTGAGGTTAACATTATCTTGCATTTTAAATTAAAAATAATGGCAGCTACCCTTTGCTTGCAGCCTGTGCTGTGGTAGGTGCCATGCATTGATTGGTTTTTTTCCTCACACCAAACCTGCCAGGTAGGAATTATTGCCTCTGATGTATGTATGTGGGAACTCAGAGCAGGTAAGGAATGTAATGAATGGCATAGACGATTTTCAAGCCCAGGCTTGGGCTGAGACCCCACACTGTTTCCTGCTAAATCTCACTCCTCAAGCATCCCTGCCAGGCCCACTCTGGAACACACCCTAGAAGGAAAGTTGCATTCAGGAAAGAAAGATCTGTGGATTCTAGCATTTTGCTTATTTTTCTATATGGCTTTCGATATGGCCCATTCTGAGAGGTGCAGAGCCCAAGGCTGCTTGCACTATGCACTTCCCAATTAGACCTAAGAATTGTGTGGTTAAGAACAAATAATTCCCCCCAAGCAGTGCTGCATTGTTTCACTCATAGCACACAAAAAAACCCAAAGGAGGAGAGAAAAGTAACATGGGAAGTGCTAACCTCTGCTCCTGGTCAGAGAACCCTGGAGCAGAGCTTTTCAAACAAGGACCTTCTGGGTGGGAAAGAGTGGAAGTGTGTCAGGGAGATTTGACAACACTGAGAAGTCTACCTGAGGCCACCCAGCACCCAGGCAGAGCCCTGACTGGTCCCACGAGAGCCTTCAACTAAGGAGAGATACACCATCACACCCGTAAAGCCTCCCCACCCTCAGTGAACTGACTACAAATGAAACTTCAGCATTGTATTATTTTTATACATTGGGAAGAGAGAGTGAGAGGCATTTCTTTGTATTCAGCCTGGAGGAAACCTGTCCAGATCCCAAGTCCTAGATTTTTTCCTGAATCACACCATTGAAAGCAGAGTCACAAAAAAAGTGAAAATTCAAGTATTTAAAGGATGTGTGCAACAAAACTTATTGATGTGAATTTGGAATGGCGAATCTAGTGGAATTAGACTTCCTATTGTTTTGAGATATAAACAAAACGAAAGTTAATTTGGTTGAAAGGCAGTTTGATTAAATCTGCCTGTTCGTTTTTTTTTTCCCTGTAAATGGAGTTCCCTGTAATAGATAACACCAGGACACGAGTAACTGCGAATGCCAGAGTAGTATGTGATAGGAAGCCCCTCGGCGGAGTCAAGCCCTGGCTGGGGGGCTGAAAGCAGGGGAGTGACAAAAACCAGATATGTTTAGGGCAGTAGAATCCACTGCAGGAAAACGATGGGGGTGAGGGGAGGTCCAGGTATGCAGGGTCTAGAAAGTTCCTGAGAGTAGAGAGCAGCTAGGAGACTAGGAGGAAAGACTGTCTTAATTATAGAATTGGTGAGTTCTCTTCCTAGGCTGAAGCCATTTTGCTTTCTGTTCTGATTTATACCTCTTCACATATTGACATCATTGTGGGCCATATAAATAGGCTGTCAATAAAAATATGGAATCAGTAAATGGGCGCAAGTGAAGTGGTAAACCAACAGGAATCAAATGGTCAGTTCCTGCTGATCTCCAGGGTAGGGAGTTACCAGCATTTCCGGAGTGGAAAATTAACTTCATAGATTACTGCACCATCATTTGCAGACATAAATGGGACACCTCTGGGATTTTTTTTAATGTGGAAATATTCCCTTACTCAAATTCTAGCAGGTTTAACTCTTTGCCTAATAGAAGTTCTTTTTCCACTCTCATCACTGTTACTTGCTGATACTTCCCGGCTTCTAAGTATTGCAATCTAATAAGCCTTATCTCTATTAACCTTGGAGTTGAAAATTCAGTTAGTTGCATTTGGGAAAGATTCATTCAACCCCTCTGCCCATAGAGGGCTTGGCAGACTCCCGTGGTTTTGTATGCATTGTTCTGCTTCATTTTGCTGGAGCTGTTAGCAGGTCATTACTCCTTGAGAAGGCCCAATGTAGCTTGGCTTGCAGTAATACAAGGTGCATCATGATACTAGGAGACTTTCGAGAGAGGATAAAGTGTCAGAGTCTGAGATCGCTGCACTTGAGTATTTTAAAACCAGGGGGCTTTGAGCTTTGGCTGTCCACAGCTCATGCATTTAACCTCTGGCAGTAGACGGTGTCATTTTACTATTGCTGCAACCTTACTAGTCACTTGTTTCCAGTTATCTGGTCGCAGTTCTGTAAATCGTACATTCTTTAGGCACCATGATTCATGATCTGGAATCGAAAGACGGTAGCAGAACTTATGTCCTTTCAAAGTAATAAAATATCAGTCCATCAGTTAACCCCAGAGAGGGAAGCAAAAAATCAACTGAGGAATCTGGGCAGGGGTGGAATAGGGATTAAGATGAGAAAATGAAATCTGCAGCTCTGATGTTTCAAGCTGGTTATCCCCACCACCGACTGTAACCAATTTTAAAGACTGACAAACAGACAGCCAATAGAAGCACAAATTGCTTGGACATCAGGTGTAATTGTTTCTTTAGGTGTGCCTTGCATAGATAAGAGAGATCTCTGTCTCCTGTGTTTTCCCCATGCTCAGCTTCCCTCCTCCTGCCACTTCCTTTCTCCCTTTCTCCCCCCACCCCTCTCTTTATCACTTCCTTTCTCTCTTTCATTCACACTGTTTTAGTTTGCTAAAGGTGACAGAGTGCAATATACCAGAAGTGGACTGGCTTTTAACAGTGGGGATTTATTAGCTTACAAATTTATGATTCTAAGGCCGTGAAAATGTCCAAATTGAGGCATCAACAGGATGATACCTTCTCTGAAGACCAGTTTCCGTCAAGCTTGGGCTCCTCTGTCAGATCACAAGGCATGTGGTGACGTCTGCTGGTCCTTCTCTCCAGGATTTCATTGCTTCAGCTTCTGGCTTCCCTATCTATAGCTTTTTCTCTAAACTTTTCTGGGCCTTTTTCTATGAGCTTCTCTTCATTTCATCTCTTAGCTTCTGTATGTGTTTTATCCTCTTATAAAGGACTTCAGTAAGAGGATTAAGACCCAGCTTGAATGAAATGGGTCACATCTCAATTGAAATAACCTAACCAAAAGGTCCCACCCACAGGTAAAGGTTTATACCGCAGGAATGGATTGGAAGAACGTGGTCTTTTCTGGTGTACACACAACTTCAAACTAACACACACACACACACACACACGATTTCATCTTCCTCTATCTTTTATTAAAGGAAAATCTGCCGCTAGCTTAATCATAAGCTAGCAAAAACGCTGAGAAGTTCCTCAGTCAGCATCTGATACCTCAAAATATCTTCCATAAACTCTATTAGGAAAGAAGAGATATTATTCACTGATTTATAGAAAAATACCTGTACAGTATTTCTCATTATCACTTAGTATGGTGGCTATGGAAGCCAAGAGGGAACCCCAAATCTCAGTTCCGATGCTCTGTAATAACTTGTAAATATTTTTTCCAAATGAAATATTTAAAAACTTTGAGTAAATTCCCATTTGCATTCCAGTCTCTTAAAATGCCCCACTGATTAGCAGTAGCCACAATTTGGGGAGAAATCATACTCTGGTATTATATCATTTTATCTAATCTGGATGTCTAAAATGCTTTCTGCATATCCAATGGGCAATTGCAATGTTGTCATGCAAGATATAAGGTCAGGCTCAGGGACAGATAACTGCATGTAACAAGGGTAGAGGTCAGAGCTGCATCTTCTGAGTACCAGTCCAGGCATGATCTGGCCACTTGTTGCTTTTCACTTGTCTCTTGGCTTTTGTCAGAGCCTGTTGGATGTACTCTGGCTCACTGTGGGTGTGCACCAATGGTCACTGTATAAGCCCGGTTGAGTTCTCCTTGAGTAAATCATAATTTTTCTGCATGGACCCTTCAAGCATGTCAGTTGCTAGTATTGTAAGAGACTGGACTGTTTTTTCTTTCTTTTCTTTTACATTATTCTTACATTTTTTCCACTTGGAAAAAGAAAATTGTCACTGTAGGGGAAACCCATAGTTTATTCCTTCCTTGAATTTCTATTTGCAGCTGGGGATAAAAGGATTATTAATGCAGCCAGAACACTGGGAGATGTGTTGCAATTCTAAGTAGAGATTTAGGTTCTGACTTTTAGAAGATCACAGCCTGAGGCACTGGCTGTGCTTGGGTTTTGGAGAGGACAGGCTTAGTTCTGAGAAAGACAAGACAATTAATTTGGTACCATTATTTAGAGCCCTGTGTGGTAGATTAGTTTCAAACATTCCTTCCCAAGCTTTTCTGCAACACTGCTTTGCCACATCTCCCATCTAGAGGTAAAGTCTTTCTCCACCCCATGAATATGGACTAGTTTCTTGATATGTTTTGACCAATAGAATGCAGTGGCAGTTGTATGCTTTCTGATTTTGAGAGATTGGAGCACTGCTCTGCAACAGCCATTTTGGAAAGCCAGGCTAGCGCTAGCCTACTGGAAAATGAGAAGCTAGGAGAACTGATAGCCCCAAATGACAGCCAAAATCAACTGCTAGACATAAGTGAGGCATCTTGAAGCTTCCATCCCTGCTAACTCTCCAGCTGAATGTAGCTTCTTGAGTAAGTTCACATGAAATCAGCAGCAGAACAGCCTAGCCAACCTGCAGAACCATGAGACATAATAAATCATTGTTGTTTTAAGACAATAGGTTTTGGGCTGATTTGTTACACAGCAAGGGCTAACTGAAACACCCTCAATAAATAATTTTAATATTTAGGCTTTAAAAACTAGAATCACTTTACTTTGTAGGACATATGTAGAAAGAGGGAAAGCATAATACAATATTCAAGAAGAGAGAAATCTGCAATAGTCACCAAAGCCCTGGGTGCACAATAGATGAGAAATAAAATTCAGAGAGAGATTGAATGCCCCAGTGTGGATATTAAACTAGTGAGAATAAGGGTAAGTAAGAATTTATCTACTTTAGCATCTTTTTCCATTTCCTTTTAATAGGCTTCTCGTCTTTTCTCTCAAAAGTTTTTTTTTTCTTTTTTCTAAATCTAATATTTTCTCTCTAGTATAAGAATGTGACTGAAGGAAAAAATCAATTTAGCACTTATTGCTATAAATCTCTCAAGTGATTTGCTTTGTGTTGTCACAGCTTAATATATTGATATGAAAGCCCTGTATTTCTAATCCTTTTTTTACATAAAGTCCAACCATGGGCAAAACTCTAGCAATTTAATAATTTCAGTAAATGCTGTTCCATAATAAGACAATGACTGACAAATTATACATATTTATGACCTCATTTAGTAAATGCTTGTGTATCTTTCCATGTATGTTTTCTCTGTCATTTTATATCAAATTTATTTTGGAAGGAAAAGGAGATGAAAGAAAGAGGTATCTGTCGAGTATCAGCTATGTTCAATTTTATTTTATTTATATAAATTTTATATATTTTTTATTTATATTACCTCACTGGATTCTAATAACAACCCTGTGATGAAAGTGTTGTGAGTCCAGTCCCTGGATGAGAAAACTGGAGCTCAGAGACGAGGTACAGCTATCAAGTGGCAAAGCTTCTCAGGTTTGCTTGCTCTTCAAGCCTACACTCTTTCCACTGCATCCTGATGTTAAGTGTTTGCTGAGCTCAGGCCTCTCCTTGTAGGCTTTGCAGGGGTGAGGTGCCTGCTGCTTCATAAAAGGTGGAGATTGTAGTGTGTCCAGAAAGACTTTTCTTATACTTCTTGAACTTAGAGGGAATGTGGTTAATTAGATGATGAGCTCTTAAGTTTCCTTCCGCCTGTTTCTGTATGATTTGAAAAATAACTGGTTAGGGTTAAAAATACAAGTGGTAGCCATGGAACAAAGTGAGCTAAGCAATTTTTTTAAAAACTAAATTAAAAGTATTGTCCTTTAAAACATATTGAGTTTGCTGTCCCCAAGCCTAAGCTATATGCATGCCTAGTTCATGAATTCTAAATCATTGAAGCTGGTTGATGGATATTTGGAAGTTCCCTCTCTACTTTTGTATATTTGAAAATGTCCATAAGGAGAAGGTTAAAAAATGTTTGAAATTCAGTATTTGTATTATAATATGAAAATTTCTTCCTTTATGTTATTCACACATCAATGGAAAAAGTGTACCAAGATTTTTAAACACAAATGCAACTTTTGAAAATATAAGGTGTTTGTTTTTTCAATCAACATATGCCTCTAAATTTAGTCTTGTTTCCTTTGCTGGGATGCAAAAAATTTTTTTCTTGGATATTTCTAAGTGTATTGATTGATTGAGACACTGTCTACCATATATATATATATGGCATGTAGTATATATGCTGATTTTAGAAGTCCTAACCATTTTTTGTTTTGTTTTTTCTTTGGGGGGGGGTGCATGGTCCAGGAATCAAACCCGTCTCCCACATGGAAGGTGGGCATTCTAACCACTGAACTACCCGTACACCCCTAACCAGTTTTTTTTTTTAAAGAAAATTGATGCTTCCTTGTAACAGAAAGAATTTTTAAAAACCCATAGTCTAGATTTCTGTCTTGACTTTTGAATATGAAACTTTCATTTTGAAAGTACTTACTTCTCCCATCAGTAGACTGGAGAGCTGGCATTTCTGATATTGCCTACACAACCCATGTTATAGTGGCTGGACCAGTGCCTGAGCTGAACAGTGACAAATCCAAATTAGTGCAGCTCCCAATGTTAGCAGTTTCTAGGAATCTGGAGGCAGTTTTTTTTTTTAATTCCTATTTACATATTTATGCATGAATTACTGCCCTTCCTATCACCTTTGCTTCTGAAGCACAATTCATATCTTTTTTTTCAAAAAACTTTGCACCTTTCATATAAATAACAGATGGTTTGTTTTCAAAATGTAATGTGAATTTTTAAGTTTTTTAAAATTTTTCTGTGCAGTCTGTCTTTGGAAATGGTTTTTATAGTTTGAGATCCATGATAGTTTTCATCTGTTTCTATGAATGTTTTGACATATGGTATATTCAGGATGACTTCTTATGGATCAGTTTTCTTTTCAAGGAAGATAAGATGATTCCTGATTGTATCCCGTGACCTAGTTTACCTCCATTTGAGTTTTCTTCATCTTGCTTTGTAAAATCTTCTTATGGCACATCCTAGCTTTTACTCTGACTGCCACTCTGATTTTATTTGTAGCACCATCTGCCTAATGATACAATTAGAGGGCCCAACTTCTGGTCTCCAAAGAGTTGTTGGCTCAATATATTGTTTTATAAATCTTAGTATAGATTTGGGCGAGTATAACACATACAGCAATATGATTGCACATTTAGCTTGCCTCAATTAAATCATCAACCAAAACTTTTCACTCCTGTAGGACTTTGGAACTAAAAGCTTTTCCTACCATATGATATACATATTTTCTAAATCATATATAAATCATGACTTACTGCCCTTGTTTCTTATGCTGTAAGATTTGAAGGGTTTATTTATTGGAGAAATGGAACCTGCAATTATGGTTTGCTACCACAAGGAGGCAATCATGCTTTAATCATGGCCATCATAAAGACTGAGCAATAGATTAGAGGTCATTTTACCTGATATATATTTTTTTTTTTCAGTTTTTCCGCTTTAGCATTCTTTGTTGTCTAAGAAAAAAAAGAAAAACAGATAGATATACTATTATAAACTACTGAACTCTAAATTTAAATAAATATAGAGAAAGCCTTAAAAAATGAACATCTAGATATATATAAGACTCACAATGATATTACTGTTATCCCTAAATTTCAATCTAATCCAGGTCTTAGCCTCAGACTTGAGACTACATTACTCTCTCTAATTCATCTTAAATTTTATCTTGGAGTTGAAACTTTCCCTATTCTTGTGTAAGACTCTAGATTTAATGAGTTCGACCCCCAGATAATACGTAGGGGCATGACATCAAAGTTTCTTCAGCTACTTATTCCTAAATCTCACTGGAGCTATGGTTTTTTTCTCTGCTTTTGCGACATGTGGACACATTTAATTAAATGAAATTCTTTCCAACTGTATTTGTTAAAATCTCAGTGTCCTTCAAGAGATTTCAAGTTTAAGTAACAGAAATCAGCTCTAAATCTAACTTAAAATAAATGAGACTTTGTTCAGAGAGATGGGAAAATCCGTGGATTGAAGACAGGACTCACAGTACAAGCTTGGGAAAGGCAGGAAGTTGGCCTTCAAAATAGGAACCAACTGCCTGACCATCTTGGCTGGGTCAGGAGCTGGAACCAACGGACGCAACTATATGTCCACCTGTGGCTGCCATATGGCAGGAGAAAAATGCTCTGGTAGGAAAAACTCCAGAAACCTCGTTAGCTTCCAAAGGCAGGTGCTTGGATTGACCCTCCCACCAAGACTTCTTCCAGCAAGAGAGAAGTGATTCCACAGAAGGAATCACAGTACTTCTGGAAATAATGCCTGAAGGTCAAAAAACGACAGACCTGCCTGAGAGTCATGGAGTGTTTAGTGGAAACTTCTGTCCCATGTTATCTCCAAACATGAACGCACAATTTGGTGCCCATTTTTTAAAGAGGCTGTGTCATAAGTTAGGGTATCGTTCCCTCTGCTGGGGAGTCTGTTTTCCAGATTCTCACCCCTGACTCTGCTGTGGGCCTTTGAACAGGTCAGAAACTCTGGGCCCTCACCCCTTCCTCTGTAAAATGGGGAGGTTGCATTCAATGATCCCTGCTGTCTTGTCAATCTCCCCTATGTGAATCTAAGAAAGAAAATGTCTCCTTCCTCTGTTCCTTTCATTTAAATGTAAAGCCTTCCCTTAGCAACTCAGCCTGTGACTGTCCCTGACACAAATTGCATTCTGAAAAGCCTTGTATCTTTCGCCATGGAATACAACATTTTGATATGAAATTTAGCATCTTTTTAATAAGGGCCTGGTCTCTTATTTGTCTCTTTTGATGAAACCATAATTGCAGCTGCAGTGTTTTTTGACAGACTTATGAGATAAATATAGGTACCTGCCACTGCAGAAGAGTGCGGATCTAAATAATGAAACACGGAGAGGTAAAATAACACACACCCGTATTGCTACCATTTTTTAGAGATGCTTTTGGTTCAGACACTGATATATTTATTGAGTTTAGATTATTCATACAGAAGAGTTCCTCATAAAAACAAACCAAGATAAAAAATCGCTTCCTTCATTTCTACACAGTTGGTGACCCCACTTTATCAGCTTTTCATTATCTTGTTGGATATTTAGACTGGAGTTGATGCAATGAAAAAGCTTGACAACACAGTAGACACCTAATGAGATGATCCCATGGAGTCCTGGACATGGGAACCACCATACTAATCAGTACCTGAGAAGATGGGGATGATTAAGTCTGCATGAGATGGACAGGACATTGTCAGTCAACAGGTTTATACTGTGTGCTCAAGGACATGTCCAGGGTGCGGGCAAAAGTTCCAGGCTTCTAGGACCTGCTTCCTTAGAATGGCAGCTCCATTTTTCCCCCCCCAGGTCAGTAGATTCAGAATTCTCTCATTGTTTGTCTCCACCCTAACCAACCACAAACTATGATTTAAGGGTAGGGGAACCTAGAAATGTTTAAATTATTCTGAAAATGTTGTTTTGATAAGAGTCTCTGTTAGTCGAGTTGAAACATTTTGAGTTTTACCCTGTTTGTATCTGGTGGTGACAACTTATCTGCAGTTTTAAAGGGTAACTATATTTAGTATGTTGCATATTTTCAAAGAATTAAAAATAATTTATGCATATGTATTAATTGAGGTCTGTCTCTCTGCTTTTCACAGTAAGGAAGAGACATGTTGAGAAAACAAAAAATTCTCTCTCTAAAGGGCTCAGGAATAATTGCTGTTCGAATATTTATGTGCAAAGCCAAAACGATTTATTGAAAATCACCAGCCTTTTTTTCTCATAATTATTAAGTAATAACATAAAGTATTATAATTATTAAGTAATACTTTAGGCCAGAAAGACTAAAAGTAGTGAATCATCTTTGTTTCTTGGTACTATAGGTTATAATTATACAAGGAAAAAAAAAACAATCCGTGAGAAATCCCTTTAGGTACCATGAAACTTCCTGTTAAGGTTGGAGTTTGGTTTCTGGATCCTTTTTGACCTCAGTAGGATTTGCTTACCTTAAGAAAGGGCCCATTGGGCGGGCCACAGTGGCTCAGCAGGCAAGAATGCTTGCCTGCCATGCCCGAGGACCCAGGTTCGATTCCCGGTGCCTGCCCATGTAAAGAAAAAACAAAGAAAGAGCCCATGTCCTCTCCCCCAGCAGGGCGTTTGCTGCCCTCTGTAGACTGCATGGGAACTGTCACACAGGGTGTCCTCACTGCTCCCCACTTCTGGGGATGACACTTCTGCACTTCTCATGATAAGGTCCTCTCGTTCTCCCATTCCCCACAAACAACTGGCTTGCTCCTGGCTGCTGTTGGATCATTACTCTTCCTCTCTTATTAAAATTACATTGTCCCATTGGGTCTTAAGATATCTATTGCCATCGTGAAATCTCTCTTGACTTCTGTCGCTCCCCTGTGGTCTGAAATTTTGGGACCTGGCTCACCGTCTTCCTTCCCAACTCCAACCCCTACCATAATATCAGACATGCATTGAACATTTACAAAGGGCCAGATTTTGATATCAGAGGCCATGAGAATGGCCATCCAACCAATTAACTTCATATTACCTGGGCTTCCTTAACTTCAAATGCTGTCATCTCCAGGCCTTCTCAGCTGCACATTCCCAGAGCCACACTCTTTATCTTGTCATTTTCAGGCACACCTCCCTTTAAATCTTAACTCCCTCTTTCCACTCTTGGACCACTAATACCCTATCCATTTGATCTCATAGGCACCCATTCCCTTGGTTACTTCTCCCAGGCCATCGTTAGTGTAACCATATCATTTGTTGCCCACCAAGGAGTCTTTTACAAGAGAAAGTGAACCCTATAATAACTGGTGGTCCTGGAGAAACTAGCCCTCATTGTGGCTGAGGAGCCTACCTTCCATACCCTATTTGTGTAACCACCTGAACCAATTTCTCATCAGCCCTCTCAAGTCCGCTTATTATTCCACTCTACCAGTCTACGAAACCCCAACCTGGAACTCTGCTGCCACGTGCCTCTTTCCTCCCCTACAAACCTGCACACTGGTGAATCTACAAGTTCAGTTCCCTTGTGGAGCCCTCAGAGCCGCCTCTCAGTAGTTCGGTTTATCTCTCATCATCTCCCTTTCCTGCTTCTTTCAAAAATGATTCCACATCACTTTTAGAAGAGATCTCCCTACTCCATCCTGACTCCAACTAATGGGCAAGATTCATCCTCCACCGAGAAACCTGAGATTAATAGCTATCAACTGTCTCATGGCTTCTCGTTCCTCACATCTCATTACACATTTACTTCCAGAATACCTATTCTTACATGAGTCCTTTGAGTCTCAAAAAAGTGTGTTTGCCCTCTGTTCCGAGTCATCTCAGATACCTCTGGATTAGATACTTCTTCTGGGATTCCTTCAAACCCTGTTCATCTGTATTACTAGCCCTCCCCCCACCCGCCCCCACCGGTTTACAATTACCTGATTAGATGTCATATCCCCATTGA
Source organism: Myrmecophaga tridactyla (assembly GCA_004026745.1). Lineage (NCBI taxonomy): Eukaryota > Metazoa > Chordata > Mammalia > Pilosa > Myrmecophagidae > Myrmecophaga > Myrmecophaga tridactyla. Next base: position 30,763 of record PVIY010027180.1, read on the forward strand.
GTTGGGAATCTCTTTAAGAAAAAAGCCCCAGGACCTGGCAAAGCCTTTCAAATAGATGTTTGCTGAGTGAGTGAGTGCACACAGGCAGGCAATATCGTTTGTATTCTTTCGTGGTGGACTTATGTATAAAGAGCAAGAAAAACAAACACTACAGAGCATTTTATATCCTTAGGTATTAAACTAAATAAAGGCTGTGTGCTTTCATTTGTAGACAAAGTCAACAAATAAAATGGTTTCACTCTGTAAAGGGACTGGATTCATAGAGTTTCCATGTTTAAAGTTTATTTTTTAAGATTCTCAATGGGGAAATGCATTTTAGTTGGTTTGGCTGAACATCTTAAAAGAGTGAATAACGAATTAAAACATTTCTTAGGCCCTGGGATTTTTATTTTTTGTGGTTTTGATGCAAAACTCTTGAAGTTCTGGCTTAACTTGTGCTTGCATTATTGTCAGGTTTATAACCTTAACAAGTTGGGGGGGCCCTTTCTTTTGTCAAGGAATAATGATTTTTAAAATAATTTTGTTTTGGTATAAAGAAAGCTCAAGTTGTTATTTGATTCTGAGTAAGTCATTTCTTCTCTCAAATGCTGAGTTTCTATCTATCTATCTATCATCTTCTATTTATCTATCTAATATATATATATGTCACTATCCCTCTTAAATATGTTATGTAAATATGTAAATTATTTTTCTCTCTGGGGAAATACATTTGCACCTGGCCATTATTTGTAGAAACATTTGTATGACTGGGAATCATACTTTTTGCTTTGCTTTGCTTCACTTTGGAGCAGAAAAAAGGCTACCTTTTAGCAAGTTGGGTATTGTTCAATAACAATGAAATAAAGATTGGACAACATCTTATGGTTTCTTTATGTATCTGAAAGAATTTCCCATATTCTTATAGCAAAATCATGTTCATTAATTTAATTTTAAAAATTAAGCCAATGCCATTTAGCATCTCATCCATCAAGCACATACCATGAGTCAGCACTGGAAAAGCCAAAATGAGCAGAAACACACTGTACTACAAAGGAAGCAGATATGGACACACAGAAATATTGTAAAGCATGATAAATATAAAACTTGAGATATTGCCCCAGTTTGGTGCTGGCACAAAGAGGAAAACCTTGATTTGTCAGGGGATAGTCCATGTAGAGAAGATACAGTGTATATTGGTATGAAGACATGAACCAATAGAGTGCGTATTCAGGGACCTACATGTAATTGGCCCTGGCTGGCTTCAAGGGAGTATGGGATGGGGAAGGAGGAACACGTCTGGAGAGGGAGGGAAGAGTCAAGTGGCAGGGGGTCATGCTGGTGAGTCATGCTAAGGACCCTGAACTCTATTTTGTAGGGAAGAGGGGGCCGCTGAAGTGTTTTAATAGGAAGGAAATGAACAGATTTGTGTTTTAAAGGGACCAGCCAGCTGAATTATGAATAACTGTTTATTAGGGGAAATCATTAAAAACCATTGGGGAAAGAGCTGATCATCTCTGGCAGTTGTCGAGGTGACAAATAAGGAGTAAACCAAGGTAGCAAGTGAAGCTGTAACACTGATAGATTAGAAAGATATTTGAGGGCAAAGAGCAGAATTTGGTGACTTGACTGAATCTGGAAAAAGGGCTGGACAAAGAAAACGAAGGAATTCAGATTTTGGGGGTTTCTGGCTTAGATCGTTTATATGAAGATGTGCATATGCCAGCCCTGAGAAGATGGAGATGGTAGAAAATATGAAGTCAAACCAAGAACGAGAGGGCACTGACACTCCCCAGTGTCAGGGAATTACTGTTCTCACTAACTCCAACCACCTAGCCACAAACAAGTCTATAAAATTTTTAGAATCACCCATTGAGTGCATTACAAATAATCTCTTCACATTTGATAGGCACGTAAGAGCTGTTTAAAGTTATAAAATATAAATATGCAGTGTTTTCTTAGGGGAAACGAATAAATGTCATGCAAATTCAAAATATTCCTCTTCCACTTTTAAACTATCCATCTATTTGTTAAAGCAGTTCAGGAATAAAATAAGCAAAGAAGTTAATTAAATATGAGGCATAAATTTCCCCCCGAGGTGGGGAGAGTGAAAAAAAAAAAAAAAAGCCGTATTTAAACAAACCTGGTAATGAGATTTCACATGAAAAATATTGGCTGTAAAAACTCAACTTGTTAATCTCAGGCTTTGAGCAACTCTAGGCGAATATTCACTTGAGCCAGTAGCTAATGCATTATTAGGTTTGAGTCTTGTAAATATGCTAGTTTACCTTTCACTGGCAGCACATTTCTCTATTCCCTGTTGAATCGTGAGTAATATACTAACATCAGACAGAATTGAAGTGAAGTGAGTCCTAAATTTGGAGTGACCTTCAGGATAGAGCAGTGCACAGTACAACTAATCTCCCATTGAGTAGGCAATTGATGCCGCCCCATGCTGCAGTCATGATTGAGCTTCAAAATAAATAGGCTCAACACCCCGGGATTCAGCAGCAGGGGACACAGAGAGAGGAGGAGGTATATTCTTGCCAAAAAGTGCTATGCACAATGCTAGAGGCTGGTTATCATGCCTTATGGTCCTTTATGGGGTTTTTCAAATTCCATATATAAAAGAAGAGCCGCAGCCTTTCAATGTGCAGCAGAGACCATTGACAGAGGTCCAAAGTCCAGGGTGGGACCGCCATCTGACGTGCTGTGAATCTGTTTCTCTAAGTACATTTCAGAACGAGAAACCTGAATTCTTGTTTAAAATTAGAAACAAACACAGTACATGTCTTGCCTGCTTTTCCTGGTATTATGGTGAATAAGTATGAACCAGTTTTTAAACTCTTTGAGTTCACCGCAGGTTCTGAGTTAATTGGATAAGTGTTTTCCAATAGTCCTAAAATAGCTCTGGGATACACTGGATTTGTTTGATCTTATATTAGTGCTGCACATAGCTTAATTTTCTTCACATGGGTTTGATGGCATTGTTCTGTGCCTTTTCATACCTTGATTTAGGCCTCCTGGTGTGTGTGTGTGCACACGTGCGTGCACCTCCCTCTGTGCACCTTTCTGTGGTTTCTGGTTGACTACAGACATTCCTGACCTGGTTTTAAGAGTACCATAAAGCACACAGTGTTCTTTACACCTTATGTTAATCCTGGAACATAGATTTTTTTTTTTTGTACTAGCGCTACTGCCATTTGGTTGAACCAAATGAAATTTCCATTTTTTATACATTAAATATTGTCTAATATTGGCAGTTTCATATGGTTCAACCCATAGTTCACCTCAGCAGTCCTTAACCTTTTTTCTTCATCTAACCCCATGGATAATGTTCCCATGCCCTCAGTCCTGTCTTCTCTGTGTTCCCTTATCTCCAAATACCAAGCCAGAAAACGGGGAATTGCTGAAATTGTACCTTTTTTGCATTCTCCACGTCCCAGCAATTTCCAAGTCTTACTGTTTCTTTTTCTTAAATATCTTTTGAGTCTAACCGCTTGCCTCCACCATTGCCACTTTCCTGATCCAAACTGACACCATCCTGTGCCTGGACTAGTACAGGAGCCTCCACCCCAGCCTCCCGCATCCTTTCCTTGCCATTGTCAGCCTTGCCTTTCTACTCATGCCACAGAGGCCTTTTCGACATCTGGTGATGGCTCTCCCCATCTTAATGCCCTTAAATAGCTCCTCATGGACTGTAAGATAAAATACACATTCTTGACTTGGTTACCAAGTC
>PVIY010027181.1:0-34479 GCA_004026745.1 Myrmecophaga tridactyla
CCCAGCCTAGAGAGAAACCCCCCCTTTTTTTTTTTGGAGTTAACGTATCTTTTTCTGGATGCCTTAGTTTGGACATTTCTATGGCCTTAGAACTGTAAACTTGCCACTTAATAAATTCCGTTTATAAAAGCCATTCCGTTTCTGGTATATTGCATTCCAGCAGCTTTAGCAAACCAAAACAGTTTGAAATGTTTCATAATAAAATATTGGAAAAAATAGATATAGACAAATAGTAAGAGTATAAATTAGTACAACGTTCCTGGAAAAAATTCAGCAGTATTTATCAAAAGCCTTAAAAATGTTGATACTACTTGACCCCAAAATTATCCTATTCTAAGGGAATAATTGGAAATGAAGACAAAAATGTATATAAGATTGGAATTGCTACTTTAAAACTTGGTAGTACTTTCCAGGGATATCTGGAGTTTTCTTTGTGGAAAGATATTTGACTATTGACTAAATTTATTTTTTCATATGGTAGCAGACTCTAAGATGGTCCCCAGTGAACTCTGTCTGCCTCCTGGTATCAAGACTGTGTGTAATCTCCTCCTCTTGAGGGTGTGGGGGAAACTGTGATTTGCTTCTGACCAATAGAATATGGCAGAGGTGATGGGATGTCACTTCCATGATTAGGTTACCTAAGATGATAACTCCTGTCTTGCTAGCAGACTCTCTCTATTGCTTTCTTGGCTTGCACACTTTGATGAAGTATGTTGATGTGTTGGAGAAGTCTATACGGGAAAGAAATAGCTGGGAACTGAGTTCCACATTTCAACAACCACGTGGGCTTGGCAGCAGATCCTTTCCCAGTTGTTCTAGTTCGCTAGCTGCCGGAATGCACACAGCAGAGACGGATTGGCTTTTAATAAAAGGGGATTTATTTTGTTAGTTCTTCAGAGGAAAGGCAGCTAACTTTCATCTGAGGTTCTTTCTTATGTGGGGAGGCACAGGGTAATCTCTGCTGGCCTTCTCTCCAGGCCTCTGGATTCCAACAACGTTCCCTAGGGTGATTCCTTTCTGCATCTCCAAAGGCCTAGGCTGAGCTGCAAGTGCTGAGATGAGGTATGCTGAGCTGTTGGTGCTGTGCTACGTTGCGCTCTCTCATTTAAGCACCAGCCAATTAAATCAAACATCATTCATTGCAGCAGGCACACCTCCTAGCTGACTGCAGATGTAATCAGCAACAGATGAGGTTCATGTACCATTGGCTCATGAGCACAGCAACAGAACTAGGTGCCTTCACCTGGCCAAGTTGACAACTGAATCTACCTACCACATCAGTCTAGCCTTCATATGAGACCCCAGCCCTGGCCAACAATTGCAGCCTTGTGGGAGTCTCTGAATCAGCAGACTCAGTTAAAGTCATACCCAAATTCCCAAACCACAGAAACCATGAGATACTAACTATCTGCTTCTAAGTTGCTAAGATTGTGGGAAGCAAAAGACAACAAATACAATTAGTTGTAGAACCATTCATCTATTTTACTTCTTGAACCAGTTTTGGAAAGTAATTGTTTTTAGAAATTTGCCCATTTTGCCTAAAATTTCAGATGTTGGCGTAAAGTTAATTATAATATATTCTTCTTAAAAGCTGATTGTAAAATATGGTTCATTTAGAGAAAGGTGCATAAAATATAATGCATGGTGTAATTTTAAAACAAACACCTGAGTAATCACCACCCAAATGGAAAAAGAGATTATTGCCAGTCCAACCGCAGCGCCATGCCCCCTTTCTCAAGCACATCTCCTTTCCTTTTAGGGATAATCATTCTTGTATTTGTATGGTAGTCTCTGCCTGGTATTTTAGTTTTATAGTTCTTTATAGTTTATCCATTCTTATACAATATAATTTAGATTTTTCTGTTTTTTTGTTTTTTTGTTTTTTTTTGCACGGGCAGGCACAGGGAATCGAACCCAGGTCTCCAGCATGGCAGGTGAGAACTCTGCCTGCTGAGCCACCGTGGCCCACCCAATTTTTCTGTTTTTGAACCTTATATAAATGAAATCATTCTCTACGTATCTTTTGTGTTTTGTTTCTTTTGCTCAACATTGGATGTATAACATTCATCCTTATTGAGTTATGAAACTCTAGTCTATGTTCATTGCTGTTTAATATTCCATTATATGATTATAAAAAATTTATTTATCCATTGTACGATTGATAAGCATTTGACCTGTTTCGTGTCTGGGGTTATATAAACAATTCTATGTGGACATTGCTGCATACTTGTTCTTGTACAGCATGCATACACTTCTTAGGGCATTTTTCCTGCAGTGGGGTTGCTGGGATATGAGTCTTTATACCACTTTACTAGATGTCAAACTGTTTTTCAAAATAGTTGTACTAAATATATATACTCTGCCACCAGCAGTATATGGGGGTTCCTGTTGTTTCAGGAGAAAACTAAATAGGAGATTTGTAAAAGTGTCTCACGCAAGCATGAGAATGCAAGACTCCAAAATCTGCAGGGCGGGCCGCGAGGCTGGTAACTCCAATGGAGTTACTTGATGAACTCTATAGGAGAGGCTGACTGGCTGAAGAAGTAGGGAAAACTCTCCCTTCTCCCTTAAAAGTCTTCAACTAATTGGATTAAATCCAACTGATTGGATTTTTTTGTTATGGAAGGTAGCCCTTGGTTTATCATAGATGTGTTCAGTCCTACAGATGCTATCAACTGATTGATGATTTATTAAACCAACCTTCTAGTTTATTAACCGGCCATGAAATATCTTTGCAGTAATGGTTAGACTAGTGCTTGCCTGACCAGACAACTGGGCACCATCACCTGGCCAAGTGGACACCTGATCCTAATCATCACTAAAGAGTTTGGGGACTAGAAGTCCAAAATCAAGATGTTGGCAAGGTCATACCTTCTGCTAGAAGTCTGTAGCGTTCTGGTGCTGGCTTATTGCAATTCTAGGGGTTTCTTGTCTGGCATCTTTGCTCCTATCACCTGGCAATCTCTCTTCTTGAGTCTGCTTTTCTGATTTCTGCTGACTTCTGGCTCCTTTTTAGAAGATCTCCAGTAGTTTGGATTAAGACCCATCCTGATTCAGTAGGCTACCTCTAAATTAGGTCTTCAAAGACCCTATTCTTATTTGAATCCACACCCTGTCTCACCTTAACATATTTGAAGATACTATTTGCAAATGGCTTCACAATCACGGGAACATGGATTAATATAGGGTGTACATAATCCATTCTCCCACAGGGGTGTCAGAGCACCAAGATGGTCCCAACAACATGACCAGTTATGTCAGGATTGTTACATGAGAAAAAAACCGAATTTATGTTAAGCCACTCTATTTGGGGGTATCTTTGTTACAGCACCCTAACGTTTTCTCTCACTAATACTAATCTCACTAATATTAATCTCATTTCCTGCTAGTGATCAATGAAAGGGAGTGGTAAGGGGTATAGAAAAAAAATAGGGGAAACAAAGGCTAAAATATATTGGGTAGATGGAAATACTAGCAGTCAATGGGGGGGGGGTAAGGGGTATGGTACGTATGAGTTTTTTTGTTTTTTCTTTTTATTTCTTTTTCTGAATTGATGCAAATGTTCTAAGAAATGACTATGGTGATGAATATACAACTATGTGATGATATTGTGAGTTATTGATTATATACCAAGAATAGAATGATCATATGGTAAGAATGTTCGTGGTTTTTTGTTGCTATGTTTAAAAAAATAATAAAATAAAAAATCTCATTTCCTGCAGAATCCCAATCCATTGACTCTGCTTCTTATCTACATCCTCCAATCTTCACTTCCCTTTGGGTCTCTTCTAGAGTCTATGATTTACCATTATAATTATACCCTTACAAAAACCCTTAATTCCTCAACCTCTCTCTCCATTGTATTTGACTGGACTCAATTAACTGATTATCACCAATAAAATGATACAATTGGGATGATGGGTCTCATTATTCTTAAACATTAAATAGACTCAGCATGGAAATTTCTATGTTTTTCTAATAAACACAATTTTCTTCTCCATTCTCTCAATATTACTATTTCCTTCCTTTTCCTCTTTCTTCAAACTTCCTAACTCCCTTCCTGGATTCATTCTCATATTCTTTATGAAGAGAATTAAAGCCTTTATTACATGGCATCTTCTCATTTTTCCCATCTAAATCTTCAAACCCACTTGCTTCTACATGCCTCAGAGAAGCTGATCCTACTTCTCCTAAAAGTGTCCTGGCCCTTTGTACCTTCTCAAAGTGTTACCTTCTTTCTCTATGGTCATTTCCCAATGATTTATGAATATCTCTAATATCTCCCATTTCCCACTGCCCCCCCCAGAAAAACAAAACAAACATCTGTATTCATTTTCTATTGCTGTGTAACAAATTAGTTCAAATTTAGTGGCTTAACACAATACAAATGTATTGCATCACAGTTTCTTTGGGTCAGAAGTCCAGCATGTTTTCTGCTAGGCCCTCTGCTCAGTGTCTCACAAGGCCAAAATAAAGGGATCAGCCAGGGTCTTGAGCTCATCTGAGGCTCTGGGTCCTCTTCAAAGCTCACTATTTGTTGTCAGAATTCAGTTCCTTACAGCTGTAGGACCAATGTCCCCACTTTCTCGTTGGCTGTCAGCTGGGGACCGTTCTCAGCTTCTAGAGGCCACCTGCTTGTCCTTGTTATGTGGTCCTCTTTACAACATATTGGTTTGCTCCTTCAAGGCCACAGGAGAATGTCTTGCGTTTAAGGGCTCCCCTGATTAGGTCAGGCCCACCCAGGATGATCACCCTTTTGACTCTCTCAAAATACACGGATTAGGTTTTGGGACTTTTCCATCTGCAAAATCCCTTTACCTTACCACACAATGTAACCTAATCATGGGACTGGCTGGAGTGCTCTCCCTATTACTCTATATGGCTGGCTCCCTCATCCTTCAATCACAGCTTAAATATTGCCTTCTCTGCTTCATCTAAATGATTCTCTCCTATTATTCCTATTGTCTCCTTCAGGGCATTTAGTTCAAATATGTTGATGGGCACACTTGTTTATTGCATGTCTGCCCATCAGACTGCTGTCTGTTTTGCCTTTGCCTGATTGCTGAACTGGTGGTGAGTGGAACTCTATCCTAGCCTCTCATCCTAGCATGAGACTGACATCTAACCATCCAGGCCTCCAGGAACCCTCTCAAGCAGGAAAGACATGGGCTCTGCAGGGATGAATTATTCAGGATGTGAACTCTAGGGCTTGTCCCTGGATTTTTTTTTTTAATATAACATTTTAAGTGGAGATGAATCATAGTAAAATGTATGAATCCTAAGTGTATAATTCTATGAGTTTTGGCATCTCAATCAAGATATGGGACACATCCTTTTCCTCAGAAATTCCCTCCTGCTCCTTTCTGTTCAATCCCCAGTTCCTATAGGCAACTGCTGTTGGTAGGTGGATTTTTTACACTCTTATCAGGTGAGGGCAGGGGACGCGCTCTGTAACAGTCCAGCCGACTCACATATTTTAACACCACTCTTTTCACCAATGAGACCCGTTTCTAATACGCAGTGTGCTAACTGGCACAGCCTCTGCATTGATGGGAAATAAAATGACCTGAAGTTCCTGCAGTGGCCAGGACTGTAGAATGGCTCTTACGGCTAAATGTGAGCTGACCACTGCCACCTCCTTCCTTTCAGTGTCACTTGCGGATCAGGGCAACTGTCCCAGGAGCAGAGCTTAAGTAAATACACACCTAACACCCACTGTTTATGCTGCAATTCAGACACCACAGCAAAGTAGAACTGGTGAGACAGGCTAGGAGAAAAGAGACTTTGGGGGATTGGCTGGTGGGCCTGGAAAGACAACCAGTGGATCCAGGGCACGTGGTCTGCTGAAACAGTGGGTCTGGGTGGTGGGACTCCAGTATCGTGACCTTCGGGGCACACGTCCAATACAGCAGATGCAGCCCCATCAGCTCCTGTTTCTGCCCTTCATTAGCACAGTCTTCTCCAGCCACCTGCCACCTGGTTTCAGAGCCACCTCTGCCCTCCCCTTCCCTCTTTCCACCATGCAGGTGCTGTCAGGTGGCCCCTGGGGACAGGGAAGGAGAAACAGATCCAGAGATGCATAACCAGAGCTGTTCCTTCTTCTTCCTGCAGCTCCAGGCTTCCCACCCTGGACTCAGGGACTCCTGAGCCCGGGCTCAAGTCTCTTGGTCTTCCTTCCTGAACTCCCTCTTTCGAGCCTCCTTGGGGCTGAGTCAGATGGTCTCAAGGTGAGTGTCCCTTCCACACACGCCCTTTCCCTGAGCACATCATGCAGCACACACTGGGCTCTCAAAGGTTATTACTTGACTGGAAATTGCTTTCCTGTCTCTCACATAATCCTTTACAGATGAGGAAATGGGGCTGAGTGTGAGGTTTGCCTTACCGGCCTGTGCGTTCTCCCAGGACAGGGCTCTGTTCTCCTCCCCCCATGCCACCCCCTCTCTCTGTGTGCGCGCGCACACACACACACACACACACACTCTGGACCTGCTTGCTGAACTGCGTGGGGGCAGGTCCACTCTCCACTGTTCTCTGTTCTGGTGCAGGCCCCTGGAGGCCGCCTCTCCCAAGGCTGTAGCTGTCACCAGCTTCCAGGACTTTCCCTTGCTCTCCAGCTGGTAAAAGCTTCCTGCTGCTGCTATCCCCTGAGTGCTTCTCTAGTCCTTCTGGGCTCCTGAAACTCTGCCAATGACTCTGCAATGGTCCCTTCATCAAGCCCTTTCCTGAGGCCCTTTTGAGCGTGCCAACTGTTTGCAGCCAGGGCTCTGACTGCTCTGAAAATGGGTACCAGAAACACCCTGGGGAGCAGATCCTTGGGTGGAATCTGTGGTCGGGAAGCTCACGTTGCTCGATTAGTGCACGAAAAGCCTCTTTGACTGGGGGTGATGGGCGATGGTACTCTCTGCAGGCGGTGGCATCAAAGGCATTCAAATTCTGACCAGTGGTGGCATGCAATGGACTGGTAAGAGGGCTGTGATGGCACTTAGCCGCTGCAGTGACAATAGTGATGACAGATGGCAGAGTGGGCGTCTGACTCGTCTCCTGACTGCCCTTGAAACACGCTCATAAGGAATGGACACATTGAAGGCCTTGAATTCTCAACATGAGGGTGGAAAATCAGAGCTTCTGGGTTGGCTCTAAAGGAATCGCTTATCTCTGGTAGCCACAAGCCAGGGATGGCAGAGGCCCAAGTCCCGGGTCTGATTTGTGAGGATTCAGAGTTAGGGGCCAGTTAAATGTGCAGCCTCTGCATGTCCCTTAGGCTAAGGAATGGGTCCTGCCTAGTAAGGAGGAGACCCTAGGACATGGCATGGGGACATTTGGATAGAATTTGGAACCCCAGTACCCCCAAACCTTCCTAGTTTGTGGAGGCAGCAAGCGTCTGCCTTCAGTCTGAGGAATTCAGCCTTTCTTACCATAAACGTCTTCCAATGATTTCAGCCTCAAGGGGATGCTGATTTTCCTCGGGACACACCTGTCATTTCCTCCAGGCCTATAATGAGAATTGTATCTGAATAGAGCCCAGTCAGGAAAGTACAAGGGTCTACTCAAGGAGGAGACAGTTTATCCACTACAGGAATTGCAGGATCTTGCCAGTTTGTGTTGCAGGAGTCTGGGTAGTATCTAAGGGTGTTGGATCTAAGGGTAGTGGGTTCAAGAAAGACAAAATATGAGATTAGATCAGGTTAGTTTTATTAATCAAGGTGAACCTACTGAGAATTGGGGATTGTGCTGGTTTAAGCACCTAAAGTAACCTTAGCGTCTGCTTAGCTGCAACCTGTATTCAGTGGTGGCCCACATTCTGAGAGATGGAGATGCTTGCACTTCGCTGGCATGCTGAATGTTGGAATGTATCTTCCCTCCTCACCCCTTAACCATGATTCCCAAAAAGCTGTGTGGTAGCTTTCCTCAATAGGGACAGAAAATGACAGGAGATTAAAAAAAAAAATGACAGGAGATGTCACAATGAAAATAATAAACCTTGTGGTGGTAGAAGCCAAGTGGCAGCAATTAGCTGCAGAGATCATTTTTTTTTCCTGGTTTTTGTTTTTCTATTTTTTGTATAGGAACATTCAGAGGAGGTAGTGGCAAGAAGCGTTTTGACCCATACGGCTGTGGTGGAGATTGCATGCTTGATTGTGGGCACCAAGTAACCCATGCCACCCGAACTGGATATCATCTGATCCAGCTAACCATGCACTGGAAAGGCATGGCAGCATTCTACTGTTAAGTAGTATATATGAGATCGGGTCTGAGCAGGCCCAGAAGGCACATGAAGATGCAGCCCAAATACCCATAGCACCCCCTCTTATTGCTTTGCTGCTTCTCCCTGAACCCACAGTTTGGGAAGTTGCAAGGACCCGTTGTCATGAGGAAAAAGCCTAGGTGTGATTTTCCTGTGGGTCTGCCTGGGATGTTGGCTCCAGCTACAGGGGGACAACAGCTGCACTCCAGCCCCACCCAGGGTGGCCCTGAAAGACAGGAAGGGACAGCCTCTCAGTGGGCAGAACTTCAGGTTATGATGGTCCACTTTGCCTGGAAGAAGAGATGCTCCGAGGTACAGATCTACACCAATTCATGAGCCATGGCTGACAAGTTGGCTGACGAGAATGGTGACGAGGAGGTCTGAGGGACAGACATATGGCTGAACTGCTTGGAATGGAGTAGGTTGTAAAGAGAGTTTAAACTCACACTGATGTACTGAGAGGGCATCCATTGTGAAGGAGTTTCTCTGTAATCAGGTGGACAAAATCCATCCCAATGATATCAGTTTCTTTTCCCAGCTATCCTGGTTCTGACTCCACAGGCCACATACAAAGTGGCTGTGGTGGCAGGGACAGGGGCTATGCTTGGTGTAGTTTGCTTCTGTCCACATCCTACTCCTTGGGACCTGTGAGGGTATTACATGATGTGCTGGTTTGGACATGCTGTGTATCACAGAAAAGCCTTTAATTAAAGCCTTCTTTAATCCTTATTGAATATTGCTGGGTGACATCTTTTGATTAAGTTGTTTCCATGGAGATGTGACCCATCCAATTGTGGGTGGGACCTTTTGATTAGGTGGTTTCCATGGAGATGCATTTCCACCTATTCAAGGTGGGGTTGTTTACTGGAGTCCTTTAAGAGGAAACCATTTAGGGAAAAGCTTCAGAGCCAATAGGAGACCCAGACATTTGGAGATGAAGAGAGAAAACGCCCCGTGGGAAGCTGTTTGAAAGAAGAAGCCAAAGACCCCAACAGATGCCAGCCACGTCTTCCCAGCTGACAGAGGTATTCTGGAACCGTTGGCCTTCTTAAGACAAGGTATCGTTCCCTGGATGCCTTAGTTTGGACTTCTTTTATAGCCTTAGAACTGTGAACTTGCAACATAATAAACTCCCTTTGTATAAGCCCTTCCATTTCTGGTATTTTGCATTCTGGCAGCATTGAGAAACTAAAACACATGATAAATGGCAAAGGGTGAGTTAAGGTAGCAGCAGATTTAAGGAATTGTTTGCTAAACAACTGACTTTAAAATAGGGAGATTATTTTGGATTATCCATCTGGATCCAATATGAACACAAAGGTCTTTAAATGTAGAAGGGGGAAGTAGGAGAATCAGCATCAGATGTGATGTGGAAAAGATCTGACCAGCTGTGGCTGGCTTTGAAGATGGAAGAGGGCCATGAGCTGAGGAATGCAGGAAGCTTCTAGGAGCTGGAAGAAGCAAGAAAACCAATTCTCCCCTAGAGCTTCCAGAAAGGAATATAGCCCTGCTGACAGCTTGATTTTAGCTCAGTAAGATACATTTTGTCCTTCTGACCTCTAAAACCATAATATAATATATTTGTGTTATATATTTGTGTTGTTTTAAGCCACTAAGTTTGTGATAATTTGTTATAGCAGTCATAGAAAACTGATACATGTGGGGACAAGAATTTTCCCTCATCAATTCTGATCTGACAATTGCCACTGCTGCATACCCAAGCTGCTGACAGCAAAGACCAAGCCGAGTTCCCTTAATGGCAACATTCTCAAGGGGAATGGTTCTCAAAGGGTGGGCCAGGGACCCCTGGAGGACCCCCAACACCTTTTCAGGGGTCTATGAGATCAAAATTATTTCCATATTAATACTAAGACATTACTTGCCCTTTTCACTGTCACTCTCTCATGAGTTTATAGTGGGGTTTTTTCAGAGGCTACATGACAAGAATAAAACAGACTGAATATTGATGCAGATTAGAATCTAGCTGTCTTCTCTTAAGCCAGACTTCAAAGACAGCTGCAAAAAATGTACAATAATGCCACTCTTTTCACAACTCTTGCTTTGAAAAAGTTTTCATCATTTAAAATGTTACATTATGTTAACATGTAATGGGTTTATTATTTTTAAATAAATATTTTAAAACTTAATTTTAATTTCCAATACAGCAAAATATTGATAGAACAGCCCTTTGAAGAGCACAAAAATTTTTAAGAGTGTAAATGTAAAGTGTCCTGAAAACAAACAAACAAACTTTGAGAACCACTGCCCTAGGGGCCCAGCTGGCCACCTACCAGCAGGTTGATTGCACTAACCTCTTCCTTCCGGAGGTAAGCAGTTATTTGCAAACTCATGGTAATAAATCCATATTCCTGATACGGATTTGCCTTTCCTGTCTGCACTGCTTCTGCCACCACCATCATTTCTGGACTTTACAGAACGCCTACTCATCATAAGGCTTTCCACACATTGCCTACCTATGACCAATTCATTTCATGGTGAAGGACAGACAGCAATGATTCTCACCCATGGAATGAACTGGTCTTACAATGTGCCCTGTCACCCAGAAGCAGCTGACCGGCAGGAATAGCTCGTGGAAAGGCTCGTTACAGCTCTAGCTGGGAGACAACACCCCTGCAAGTTTGGGTTGTTAGTGGATAGGTTGCAGCTTGAAATCAGTGGCCAATATATGGTATCCCTCTGGCATAGCCAAAGTGCATAAGTCCAGGGACCAGGGGGCAGAGATGGGAGTGGCATCCCTTTCCCTCAACTTTGTGTTCTAGGGGTTTGGAAGTTCTGGTGCCCAGGAAAGAATGCTTTCTCCAGGAAAACAGATATGCTTCCTTTAAATCAGAGCCTGTCTTCTGGCCATTTTGGGGTCCTTCTTTTGCTTAACCAAAAGGCACCAAGGGGTCAACTGTACCAGACGTGGATGACCAGGTTGCTAATGCAGACCAGCTAGAGAAGTGAGGCCGGTAGTCACTAGGCTTTGTTGTTGTTGGTATTTGTTTCCCTGACGTCTTATTTGAAGAGCTCTGGTGATGACTGATGCTTTAAGTTGGGCTCCAGGTGACATAGGACTGAATGGCCACTACGTAGGACTGAATGGCCACTACTCCACAACGCGATGGTGGCTGATGAGCCTTCGTGTCCCCTGTTGAGGACACGAGTTTTTCATCCAAAGGACAACAGTGGATGCCAAGGGGCGAACAGAAGGGCTCTGTTGGATACCCTGTTTCTCCTCTAACTTCACTTCCGCCATGCTCCACTCACCCAAGGCTGACCGGTATGAACTCCCTCCCTGGGCTCCTCAGCCCTCTGGCTTTCAGTTGGGGTTGACCAAGGAGAGTTATAAGCAGGATAGAGAAGTCAGAACATTTATGGCCCTGACTCCCAGCCTGGCAGGGGCTGCGTCCTGCTACTAGCGGCCACAGCTCTCCCACAGTTATGTTCTCTCCTCTTGCCCTTTCAGATCTGGGGGTATAATGGCTTCCTGCAGTTGTGACCCCTACTGGGTTCCATCCCTCGTCAGTTCCCTTAACCCTGCCCACACCTCTGTAAATGAGCATTTTAGTTGGAGGTTCTTAGTGTCACTTTGAGCCTACTATCCATCTCCTGCTGGGACATCGATGGATCCCGGAATGGACAGCGTGGTACCTCCATACAGTTCTTTTGCTGTTGACCAGTTCAGATTTTGTAATTCAAGCCAGCTCTGTGCACAGAGCTGTACATGGGGGTGGTGGGTGGGCTGCCAAGGAGCTGCTTTAAAGGACAGCCAGGTTCAAAGGTGCTCAGGGTGTGTGAGAAGGCCCCACTGCCCTCTGGTGGTCAGTTCCCAGAGGCGCACCTCGGGGCCTGCCCTGTACCGCACTAAGCCTGCAGGGCGCCCCACGCTGCACCGAGCCCTTCACACACGTGAGCATCTTTCATCCAGGGGTCGCTGCCCCTTCACACAAGCCCAGAGGCCTCAATGACTTAACACCATCCCTGGTATAAAGACCAAAATCTTAACCACAGATCACTGGGCCCTACCCTGCCTCCTGTCTTGTCACTCTCTGATGTGACCACACCCACCTTTCCCGGCTTCCGGTCTGGAATAGTTCAGACTAGTTAACTTTGGCTAGCCTGGTTAAGTGCAGTTCCTCCTTCAGACCTCTCCTAGGCTATGGCTCACTCAGGAAAGCCCTCCTCCCCCATGCCCGTCATTCACCTTATGTGTTAATTCACTGCATGATTAATATAGCTCTCCCCCGCTAGGCCGACAGCTCACCAGGGCAGGGGGCCTCTTGTTTTGCCCACCGCTGCATCTCAGGTGCCTGGCACATGGTAATAACCACTCCAGCGGCTGACATTTGTTAAGTGTTTCTCCGTGCCAGACATTGAGCTAAGTAAGTACTTCAGACACCCAGGCAAAAGTACTCCCCAAAGCCCCTGGCCCCCCAGGAAGCAGTCCTTGACTCTATCAAAAATGCACATTGATTTATTAGAATATGAAAAAGATTCAGTTTCTTCTGTACAGGCGGCAGAGCGGCAACAGCTGCAGTGGCTTGGTATGGAGTGGTCGATGTCACTCTTGTATGGTGACTCCTGCCCCAAACAGCACTTTGCACGGAGAAGAGGGTGGACAGACGGGCCGAGCACCCACCGCCCAGTCTGCTGGGGAGAGGGCAGTCTGACTATTGCACGATCCTGGGGAAGGGAGTGTCCTGGGGAGGAAGGACAGACACCAACAGCTTGGGCCTGGCCATGGAGGGGGGATGGGTGGGGGGGATGTGTGCCAGTGAGCAAAGGCCTCTGGGACCCAGGAGCTCACCCAACTCTCCATCCCTGGCCCAGGGCAGGAGGCCCTTGGGGGAAGCTGGCTGAGGTGTACACAGAGGGACATTCTAGGCCCACCCCAGGGGTGGGGGGAAGTAAGAATGAATAGGCTGGCAGGACCTGAGGGCCAGGCCCAAGAGCAGCAGCTCGGAGGTAAAAGGACCACGACTCGGGGAGGGTCACTTCTGGAATCAGAGCCACCTGGGCTACAGCTGCGAGTTCAGGAGGCAGAGGACTGATTTGGGGGGAGGATGGAGGCTAGAACAGGCACAGGTGAGGGGTAATTCTCTGGAGTAGGAGTGAGTTAGAACTCTGTTAAGCCAGGAGTTTCAAAATGTTTTAAAAACAGGAATGCCCTCTTTGCAAACAGAATCAGAGACGGAAGCATGAACAAACAAAACAGATAAAAAGGCAGGGCTTTCTGGAACCCCCTGACAGCCCCTGAAGGGCACAGTGGCACCTCCAGGAGCGCATTTTGGAAAGCTCTGAGTTGCCACATCACTGTCCAGCCAGAGCAGTGCAGGGCTGCTCTGCGTCCACAGCTCCATGTGAGGACAGAACGGGGACAGCTGGCTAGAGTGACAGCGCTGGCAGGAGGAGGACAGGTCCCTAACCCCTCCCCCAGCCACACACCTGGGCGCCTAGTGTTTCCCCCTGGTAAAGGAGGGCCTGGCTTAGGCCAAGCGGGTCTTCAGCAACCTCCTTTCCTGGGGAGACCAAGGCTGAGCCCGAGGCTCTTTGGTTAGAAACCAAGACTGGTTGGAAAGAGGAGGGTGACAGAGTGGTGTGGGGGAGGGAGGGGGCCGTGAGGCCCGGGAACCTTTCAGAGGTTCTGGCCCCCAGAGGCCGCAGTCAGGGATGGGAAGAGCCCGAGCCAGGGAAGGGGCAGCATCTGCCTCCCGGCCCAGCAGTTCTGCCAAATGGACGGGGAAGGCAATCCTGGTCGGTGGAGGATGCTTCCCAGGAGGCTGAGGGAAGCCGTGCTGCGGCGGGGGCTGTGGGCCCAGCTGCCATGCGGTGGGGTGGGGGCGGGTAGGGCGAGGGGAGCACCCCAGCAGCCCCTGCTCCGGTGGGAGAGTCTGTGGTGGGGCCGCCGGCCCTGGCGTTACTGCACCTTGGGGATGAAAGGCTCTCCCTCCCCAGGCTCAGGGTTGGGGCCTGGGTCACTGAGGCAGCGCTGCATCCTCTGGGAGCTGGGGCTGTCGCTCGGCCCAGGGGTGAAAACATCGTCAGTGCCCGGGGACGGAGGCTCTTTGCTGCGAATCATGATGCCCCCGTCGTCGTCATCCTCCTCCTCCTCGGCCATCCTCCCAGGATCCCGGCTCAGCCCCAAGACTTTGCCCTTCAGCTCCTCATTCACCAGGTCCACAGACTCGGGCGACTGAGGAGAGGCTGGGTCGATGGTGATAACGGGCAGGTCTGCCTTCGGCTCATAGGCCAGCGGGTCTGGGGAGCGAGAGCAGGGCGCAGCTGGGTCCCGTCCCCGAGCCCTGCCCATTGGGTGCCCCCTGCGAGGGGTCTCCCTCGGACGCATCACCCACTCCCACGGAGCCTCCCTGCAAAGGAAGCCATCCTCGCCTGCTTTTAGAATCACTTCTCCCACAAGGCCTGCCTCTGTTTCCCCTGCTCCCTGGTGGTGCAGCCCCTCCCGGCCTCCTCGCCAGGCAGAGGCCCTGTCTGCATCCAGCCCCCGCCCCAGCCCTCCACGCAGGCCCTGAGGAGCACCTCTGTCCCTGGGGATGGCAGCCGGGACATTCTTCTGTACCTTTTGTGAATCCCCCAACTCTACCTGATGTTGGGGGTGCTCCTGGCTTAGGAGGAGGCCCCAGAGGTAGCCAAAGAGGGAGAAGCCTATGCTCCCTGCTGGCTCCAAGCTGGTTCCTGTCGGGGCCTCATCCCTGAAAGCCAAGCCCTGAGGCCCCTCTCCAGGGCCCCTGCCCTCCTTACCTGAGCCGATGCGGGCCCGCGACATGGTGGGCGAGTCCAGCTTGTGGGCGGGCACAGTCAGGTAGTTGTTGATCTGCCAAAGAAAGAGCAGACTGGGTGACAGCTGCGAGGTGAGCGTGGGCAGCTGGGCAGGAGGGAGCCCTCGGCCAGTGCCCTCCTTTGGGATCTTCCACCTGGGCTTCCGCATCAGGCCCTCTGGGCTGCTTGCTACCTCAACATGTCCTCTTCTGGCATCTGCACTCCTGCTTACACCTGCATACGCTGGCACTGTGGGCTCCCGAGACCTTGTCCCACACTGTCGGCTGTCATCAAAACAGGCAGTCTCCCTGGGCAGCCTGGAATGCTCCCACAGGTGCCCAAGTCTCTAGCTCTAGCACACACCTGTCCCCAGGGTCCAGACCCATCCAGGCAATATGGGAGTAGACACCTGTGTTTAGAGGGTCCACATCCAAGGGCCTTATCTTCCCTCAAAACCTTGTACCTCCTCTGCGTGCCCTATGGCAGCCACTGACCCCACCCTCCCAAATGCCGCAGTCAGAAGCCCAGACATGACTGCTGATTCGTTCCTCTCCCCTCAGCCCCACCTCCAACTGGTGAGCAAGTTTTGTTAGTTCCACCTGACATGTCCCTTGAATCAACCCCCTCTATCTCCCTTGCCACCACCCCAATCCAGGCCACCCCATACCCTCCCATGTCACTCCCTTGCTTAGAGCCCTTTGTGGCTCTCCATGCCCTTAGGATAAAGCCAAACCCTTAGCCTCTCAAAACCTCCTTGGAACCCAAAGCCTCTCAGTCTCTAGAATGGGCCATATCCTCCCGCCCAGCACCCCCTCTGCCTCCAACCATTTCAGCTGGGCTCTGACTCTAAGCTTATGCCAACCACCCTCCAGTCCTATGTGCTCACAGCCCCTTGCACCTTGCCTGCTTGGGCTGCTTCCTGAGCTCTGCAAGGGGAGGAACTGGGTTGATTCACTGCAGAGTCTCCAGAGGCCACCCTAGCACTTGGCATTTAAGGAGTATCTAATAAATGTTTCCTGAAGGAATAAATGAAATGACCCCATGCATGCTTGCTTGTGGCTTTGGGCTGGTCCCTTTCCCCCTAGGTCCTGACCTCTCGACAAGAGAATGAGGGTTGGACAGGACACAAGGACAGGCACTTTTAGCACCAAGGCCTGAGGATACAAAGAGGTGGCCCTGGCCTTTGTGCTGGGTGGGGAGGAGGTGGGGCATGGGCTCTGGGGCCTGCTCTGGAGTCCAGCACAACAAGTGGAGAAGGCCAGAAAAGCAGATTGGAGTGGCCCTACCCTCAGAGGGGCTTGCCGGGGTTCATGAGGGGACAGGACTGGAAAGAGGAAACCAGATTCCCAGACAAGGGAAAGAGTCAGCTCTAGTCCTGGACACACCTTCTGCTCCAACTGCCGGGCCTTCTGTCTCCGGAGCAGCATCTGGTTCCAGGCCTCCTCGTAGGGGTCAGCCACCAGCGTGTGTCTGTTGTAGGACCGCAACTGTGGGAGGACAGGTGTCAGGGCAGGGCCTGGAGGGACAGGGCAGGCTCTGGGCACGCGTGTGGGATGGGCCAGGGGCTCTGGAGGGAGTGCAGAAGGGTATGTGCAGGAAAGGGCTGGAACAGAAGGGAACAGGGAGTGCCTCCACTGCAGGGAGAAAAGGCAGGTTCCACGCGAGGGGAGCCAGGCCAAGGAGCAGGAGGTCCTCACCCGCTGCCTGGTCTTCTGTAAGTTGTTCCGCAGGATTTTGCGGATCTCCTCCTCCTTGTCCTTGGACAGTGCTGGCAGGATGCGCTCAGCAGGCAGGGACTTGGGGTGGATGTTCCTGGGACGACAGGGTTGCAAGTTAGGTCCCTAAGAGCCACTGGCCCTCAGGGTGGCTCTGCGGCTCCCACCCGCCCCCCAGGGGCCTGCTCCAGGTTGGGGTGGAGTTGCTCCTGGGCTGGCCGCTGGTACTCACTGCATGGAGACGGTGGAGACGGCAGAGGGGATCTTGCCCATGCCACCACTTTCTACCAGCTCGATGGCCTGCTTCATCTCCATCTTGTGGTAGAAGGCGATGAGCTGGGGCTCCTTGGAGCGCTCGCCGGCTATCAGACACTTCTTCACATACTTCTTATTAAACCGGTTCAGCCTGGTCGGAGAGGAAAGGAGAAGGCTGAAGCCAGGTCCTAGGAGAGGGGAAATGCCCCAGCCCCAGGAGACCCTTATCCCACCCGTTTGTCCACCAGGCCTGCCACCTACTTGTCCTTCCAGTGGTGGTGGCCGTAGTGGCCACAGATGTCCTCGATGCCTGTCAGAAGGTGGTCCAGGAACTGAAACAGGCCCAGGGCCAGGTCAAGCCTCACTATTGCGCTCCTTCCCCACTGAAACCTCCGAGTAGGAACCCCCTCCCCCTTACCCATGCAGGAACTCTGCTCAGCACAGCCTTGTAGTTCCAGAAATAGCCAGGAGGTGGCGCCGATACCACACTCATTCTGAACTCAGTGGAAACGACTCTGGGTACCTCAAACCCTCACCTCTGGCTGCAGGCTGAGCCCCCTTTTTTGAACCCATCCACTCTATCTAGAGCCTCTAGAAGGAGGCGGCCCTCCTTGGGCCCCCAACAGCTCACACCACACCTTCTTCCTCTATGGCTAAACCCAGCGAACACCTGGGCACTAGACAAAGGGAGGAGATGGCTAACTGAGAGCATGGACATGAGGTCTAGTTCTTCCCAGCTCCCTGAGCCTTTTCCTGCACCCGAGGGCCCAGCCCAGATTCTAGTACCTGCGTGTGGATCTCTTCATTGATGGAGCGCTTTGTTTCCTGCTTTTTCTTCACAGCCAGCAGGTCCACCAATGGCCGGATGGTCATGCCCTGGGGGCCAGGTGGGTGTCAGGCTCTCCAGTTCTGCTGCCCTGGCAAGGAGGCGGCAGCGCCTCCACCTCCCTCAGGCCCTGAGACTGGGATGCCCTCTCTGCTCTCAAGTCCCCAGTCTCCCAGGCCCAGGGATGTAAGAACCCCAGCCCCTATCCCCGCGATCACAGAAAGGTGGGTCTTCAAGGCCTGCTTCTTCCTAGAGATTGTAGCCCAAGGCTGGACAGCCCATTCAGCCCAATGGCCCCGCACCGGGCCTGGGATCAGAGGGCCTGGGAAATAGGGAACAGGAAAACAACCTCTCCCTGCCTCCCTCAGAGGACTGCTGGCAGGACCAGCAGCTAAGTGAACTGCATGCTTCCCAGCTATAAGACCCTTAGCTCTTCAGCACCCATAACAACTCTAAGAAGTAGGTCCTTCAGTGACTCCATTTTACAGACAAGGAAACTGAGGCTCAAAGAGGTTCAGGAACTTTCTAAGGTCCTAGGGAGTGGCACAGAGCCAAGTAGAGGATTCAAACATGGACAGGATGGCTTGAGAGAGGTCACTGCTGCCTTCACTGACAACAGGCTGGAAACCATCAGCATACGCAATTGAAAGTCAAGGTGACACAATATTTTTAAAGATGGAAGCAGGGCAAGAGGACAAAAGAGGCAGCCCTCTTTTTTGAAAAGACCCCAGGAGATCCTTACCCCATCTGCTTAATAAGCCCAGCCTCATGAGATTGTTTCCCACCCAGGGTGCTAAGAAAAACGTGTCCAGGAAAGACGGAAGCGATGGTAGAGAAACAGAGGCTCAGAGTGAGCGTTTCTCATTTTTCTAAGATCACACAGAGTCAGGGAAGGCAGAACAATTGACATCATCCCAGGTTGGGTTTCTCTAGGGACCTTTGGGGGCAGGGACCAGGGCTCAGCTAAGTCTGGACCATTGAAATGCACAGAAATCATAGACCGGAAGGCTGAAAGGATTCTTAGGGGTTATCCAGTCCTGTTCCCTCATGTCACAGATGGGAAACTGAGACCTAGAGATGGGAGGACCCTTTCTTTCCAGGGCCACACACACACACACACACAGCATCAGCATTAGCAGAGCTGGGGCTAAAGCCAAATTTCCTTCTGCTCCAGTTCAGTGATTTTCCCAGTCCTCCAGACTACACTACAATTCCCATTTCACAGATGCAGAAAGTGAGATCCTAAGATGTAAGTCACTTGCCTAAGGCCCCATAATGAGTCGGTGGCAAAGGCAGACCTTGGGCCCACTGTCTCTCACCCACTTCTCTTAATGCCATCAGGCAGCATTCTGGTTACTGTATGTTCTGATTTGTCACTTCATAATGATTCATCACAAGACTCACTTCCTAACTGAGGAAACTGAGGCCCAGGAAGGGGGAGTGGCTTGGCCCAGGTCCCACGGGAAGTTAGCAGTGGCAGTGGGACTAGGACCCCCTGCCCACTTAGGGGTCACGCGCTTTCCTCCGCCCTGACCCAGCACCTGCACAAAGACGGTGAAGAAGATGACGGTGATGATGGCGGTGAGGAAGAGGTCACACATGGGGAAGTGCTTCTTGTCCAGGAGGTACCCCAGGGAGAAGGCGATGGCCCCTCGCAGGCCCCCATAGGCGATGATGAACTGGTCCTTGGGGGTCAGCTTCACGATGCGGAACTTGTTGATGAACCAGGTCAGGCCCAGCACACCTGCCGGAAGGGGGAAGAGGAAGGGTCACCTGTCCTCAGTCTGTCCTGGGTTCTGCACAGTGACTTCTCCACCTGTCCAGGGAGCTGCCACCACAAGCCCACACAGCTCACTCATTTCCCGGGTCCCTCAACCCGTGTTGCTCCAAATCCCTCAATCCAAGATCCAGGTGGATCCTCTAGGGGGTTCCCCAACCTATATTAACTTTAGAAATTTCACAGAGGCCTCCAGGGGCCTATGGCGGGATGCAAGGAGGGAAGAGAGAGAAAACTAAATTGTCCACAGCTTGATACTTATTCAGTGTCGTGGGCACGTGGGGCTCATTAGCCTCTTCTCTTTACTGTTCTATGTTTGAGATTTTCTGTGATAAAAAAGTGATTAAAAAATGCAGAGTCCTGGGTCCAACCTCAATCCACAGAACCAGAATCCTGAAGGAGGCCCAGGAGTCAGGGGCTTTCGATAATAGAATGCCCAGACTGGCCTGGGGGCCACAGCCCTAACCCTCACATTAGGGGAGGCAACTGAGACCAAGAGAGGGGCAGCACATAGTCACAGAGCTGAGGTATGTCGGGAAAGCGTGAGGGAACCCAAGGACCCAAGGAGGGTCCAGCTTTGGTCGACAGCCCACATGCAGCCCTGGAAGTGCTTAAATCATCTGTGTCACCACGTGGCCCAAAGTCATGGTGCTGGGTTCTGTGGCCTCGGTACCTTGCTCAGAAAAACAACAGGTACTGCATCAGAGGGTCTCTGAGGCCCCCTCCCCTGACACACCATGATTCTGTATCTCCAGAGACCACAGGCTCCCCGGGAGCACAGGCTTCTCCCTTCCAGGGCCCATCAAGGGCCTCAGTAGCAAGGACGAATTGGGGAGCCCTTCTGGTCCAGAGGTGCTGGGAGCAGCCAGGAGTCAATCCCAGCCCCTCCTCCAGCACACATGCAACACAGAGACACACTCGTGCACACACACACCCACATGCACAGTCCTTCTATGCACATACACCTGCACGTACATGCTCTCCCCCAGCCCCTGCACACACACACACACACGCCCAGGGCCTCACCGAGCACCCGGGCAATGAGGCAGAAGAGCAGGGTGCTGATGACAAAGGTCCAGTTCCAGTGGTGGGAGCCGGCCACGGTGGAGACACCGAGGAAGATGAAGATGAGGGTCTCGCTGACACTGCTCCACATCTTCAGGAAGTACTTGATGGTCGTGTGGGACTTGTGGGAGATGTTGGCCTCCACATAGGGACGCATCACCACCCCTGAAGCAATGAGTCTGGGTTGGGGGGAGAGTAGGAATCAGAGCTTGGCCCCAGGGGGCTGGCAGTGGCACGGTGGGCAGATGCCTGGCCACCAAGCATCTCCTCTTAGAGTGAAATATCAACTGTGGTCTTTACACACTTGTTCCTACTCAGGCCACGACATGAGCCTACAGGCACATCCATGTCCTTGCAGTTTTCAGATGAGGGATCTGAGACTTGGAGAAATAAAGTCTCCTGCCCACTGTACACTGCCAGGTCAACCCAACTCCAAAGCCGGGGCCTTTTCCAGAGGCCACAGCTCCCCACCCAGGGGAGTCCACTATATGCATCCATGGTCTCTTGAGTTTATGCCCCCTGAGTGTGTGGTGTCACCCACGCCCCCACCTAGTGCATGGGCCCCCACGGCAGCTCTCCTTGGGGTCGAGCAGGGAGTGCTGCTCCGAGCTGCAGCCCAGGCCCTCTGGTTCAGTGCCCGCACCTGAGCTCCACTCCCGCTGCCCAGGCTTCCACACTGCCTCTGTGTGCCTCTCCAGATCCCACTCCCCCTACTCCAGTACCCAGCTGAAGCCTCAGGTCCTCCACAAATCATCCCAGTGAGACTTCCTGCCTCGAGGAAAGCCTCGAGTCTTACTGAGGGCAGCAGTGAATGTGAGCACCTGGGTCCAGCCACAACCAAGATGCCCGCGGAGACAAGTGAAGGGAAGAAGTAGCAGGGCCGAGAGCTTCCAGAACTTTAAACTCAGGAGCTTCCAGAGACAGCATCAGGTTCTGCCCTCGTGGCCCCTGAGCTCACCCTAACACAGGTCACTCAATCTGCTCCCAGCAAATGCCTACGAGCCCACAAAGCCTAGCAGAAGGATCTTTCTTCGGAGGAGTCTTCTGATGACCCTGACATTTAAATGACTACCAAGTGGGGTCTGGAGCTCGGAGCTCACGTCTCACTATTGGAGCTGGAGGCTGGGCTTCGGGGCCTCCTTCCTGACCCTCGGAGCCTGGGGAATCCGAGTTGGTACCCACCAAGCCCCTGCTGCCCACCGAGCCCAGGACTCACGCCATGATGCCCGACAGGTGGAAGAGCTCGGCCGACAGGTAGGCCATGTAGCTGTAGAGGAAGACGAAGAGCGGCTCGATGACGCGGATGTGCGAGGTGAATCGGGAGGTGAAGGCAGCGATGATGCCGTAGACCACGCCCACGAGAACCCCGCCCAGGGCCACCACGAAGAAGCTCAGGAAGCCCAGGATGATGTCCACGATGCCCACGCGGTCGTAATTGGCAAACTCCTCAAAGAGGTGGTACAGGACCTGGGAGGGTGTGCAGTGGGTCGACGGGAGAGCGGGGCTGGCCCCACCCAGGGTGAGCCCTTCCCCCACCCTGTGGCTGTGGCCCCAAGGAAAGGCCATGTGGTGGCAGAGGAAGCGGGGCGCTGAAAACCACCAGCCTGGGGGCCAGAGGGTCCCGATTCGGGCTTGGCAGCATTGGGGGCTGGTTAAGAACATAAACTCGGGAGGCAAACTGCCTGCGGTGGAATTCTGGCTCTGCCACCCACTAGCTGTATACATGGGACAAAGAATTTCAACCTGCCCGTGCCTCAGTTTCCCCAGCTATGAAACCAGCATAATAACGGTAGCAACTTCACAGGGGCTTGTGAGAACTACATTAGCTCCTGAAGGCTAAGTGCTCAGGGCAGTGCCCAGCACACCGCCGGTCTTGCCGTATGAGCACGTGCAAATCACCTCCCTGTCCAGATTTCAGTCTCTCCTTCAGCACAAGGCAGGGAAAGCTCAGCACAAGACTGCTTAACCTTTGAAGCTCTCTGAAAATAACTGGCCAGGCCATACACCACTTGGACTCTCTCGGGGTGGGGCCCAGAAATCTGCATAATAAGCTCCCCAGTGAGTTACAGTGAGTGGCCAAGTTCAGGTAGGAACTAGGGGCTCTGTAATGCCATCTGATCTCCTGGACTGGGAAATGTCAGACGTTTAAGTGGCACTTCATACCCCATAAAGCCCTGTGATGATCATTAGCCCAGTACAACCACCTCATAAGGCAGGTGGGCAGCTCTGCCCTTGCTAAACTGAGGCTCAGAGTGGTGAAGACTCGCCAGAGGGCCCCCAGCCAGGGAGCAGGAGTGCTAGGCCCAGAACTTGTCCCCTGACAGCACAGGGCTGGGGCCTCCCAGAAGGCTTAGCTTTGAAGTTCTGCTCCCTCCTAGGTGCTGTCCTAGACAGTAGGTGGTGGCAAGGAAACCAGAGGGGGAGGTGGGGGGGATTCCTATGGTCACCTGGGGCAAGTAACCTAACCTCTTAGTGTCTCAGTTTCCTCATCTGGAAAAACTGGAATCACAATAGCACCAACCTCAGGGTCACTGTGTGGGTTAGATGAGGCAACGCCCCTTCAGACACAGTAAGTGCTCAGAAAACCGAGAGATTACCACCAGTGCTGTCACCTTCTTCACGAGGCACAGCGTGGGCCCAATGCAGCTGGAGCTGGGGTATTCATTTAATGCAACCTTGTCCCACCCCTTCCCAGGAGTGCCAACTAGAACCCCAAGTAACCAGATCCAGCTGGGGAGGGTTTCCTATTTGGCACCTGTCATGAAAATTAGTGAGAATAGCTCCTACATGAACCTGGAAGGACGACAGGCTGGGCACTGCACTCCCTGTTATATGATGGGGAAACTGAGGCTCATACAGTGACTTTGGGCAAAAGCTGGTGCTAGAAGAGACCAGGATCGAGGCCTGGATGCTCCAACTCAGCTATTCTCTCTCCAGCTCCATGTGAGAGGGAAGAAGAGGAAGCTGAGGCTGTGGGCAGCTGACCACCACTGCCTGTCTTTACTTTGAGGTTCTGCTTCCAGAAGGGCTGGGGTGGAAGAGAAGGGGTGGGCAGGAGGCCTGCGTGAGTACGTGCATGTATGCATGGACTGGGCACGCACATGTGCTCTTGTGCTTTTCTGTTGTGCAGCTGCTCACTGGGGGGTCCAGCTAGGAGGGGCAGGAGGTGTTTTCACGACATGACATGTGTGCTCATGCACACCTATCTGTTTCCTGAGGAAACTGGCTAGGAGGAAAGGCATGTGCAGGCCTACAGTGGACAGAGTGTCTATCCTTGCTAGACCCTGGCAGAAGGAAATGAAAACTCTGCCACTCTGCAGCTGAGGAACGTGAGGTCCAGAGAGGTGCAGTTATTTTCCTAAGGTCACACCAGCAAGGGACCAACCCAGGCCAACCCATTTTACTAATCACCTCCTGGAGGCTTTGGAGGCAAGGCACCTTTCCACAACCTCTGCCCCAAAACTCTGCCCGAACCAACATCTAACATCAGACATAGCCACCATGAGAGCTGAGAGGCCCCTCAGATCAAATGGTCTAGGAACGGAAACTGCAGCACAGAACAGGTCCAAGATCCCATCATATTGTATGTCAGGGAGAGGGCACATAGCTTAGTGAGGACATGAGCTCAGCTAGACCTGGGTTCAAATCCTGGTTCCATCACCTGCAAGCTGGCTAATTTCT
The DNA here is from genome assembly GCA_004026745.1 of Myrmecophaga tridactyla. NCBI lineage: Eukaryota > Metazoa > Chordata > Mammalia > Pilosa > Myrmecophagidae > Myrmecophaga > Myrmecophaga tridactyla. The sequence continues at coordinate 24,345 of PVIY010027181.1, forward strand.
TTGGGCCTGTTTCCTCCTCTGTGAAAGGAAATCATAAGCACCTCCAAGGGCTATGGTGAGGAGTAAATGAAACAATCCACGCCAAGGGCTCAGCTGCTGCCTGGCCCTCAGCACACAGGGTTGACTATCAGCCGGGTTTTCACCAGGATTATTGCACGGATGTGGGGTTCACTCCTGGACCTGGCTTTGGACCCAGGCCCTGTGTGCACGTGGCCATGGCCCCGCCCCTCACCACAGTGACGGCGTCATTCAGCAGGGACTCCCCGAAGACAAGGATATGTAGCAGCTCGTTGATGTGAATTTCCTCGAAGACAGCAAGCACGGCCACGGGGTCCACGGCCGAGATGATGCTGCCGAAGAGCAGGTTCTCCAGGAGGCCGATGTTGTTGATCTGCTCCCCGCCCACCAGGCACACGGCGTACATGAGGCCCCCCATGAAGAAGGCGTTCCACAGCGTGCCCACCACGGCGAAGATGAGGATGGTGCCCAGGTTCTCTGTGAACTGCCGCAGCGGCAGGAAGTAGCCCGCGTCCAGGATGATGGGTGGCAGCAGGAAGAGGAAGAAGATATCTGACTGCAGGAGCGGGGGTTTCTCCCCTACGCCCTTGATCAGGCCCCCCACCAGCAGCCCCACCACGATCAGCAGGCAGCTCTCCGGGACAATGCTCGAGATGGTGGGGATCACGTGGAAACCTGCAGAGGGGGAGAGAATGGCAGGCTGTGGGCTCGCAGGGGAGGCAGGAGATCTGGGCATGGGGATGGCGGTTGGCCTGCGCTGCCAGGGCTGCAAGGGCCAGGCTCAAAGGGCCACAGTCGCTCTGCTAACCTTCTGGGCCTCCGCTTCCTGGCCTGTGAAATGGAGGTAATAAACTACGTGAGGATGCCGTTAAAGTGCTTCTTTCCAAGGATAAGCAGGTGCTATCTCCCTGTCACTGTCATAAAAAACTAGAAGGAAGCAGCTCTATATGACCCCAGAGGTAGGAATTATTAGTTGATAGAACAAGGCTCCAAACACCTAAGGCTGAACCCATCATCTTTCCAGTCTCCAGGTCAAGGAGACAGATTTTAGATCAAGGAATAACAGTACAGCAATTCTGCCTGAGAGAAGATAGCGAGTTCCCTAAAATGGAGATGCTGGAACAGAAGGCAGACTGGAGAAGTGACACGGGAGATAGAAGGAAGCACAGGAAGGGACGTGGCACAATACTGCCTGGATCTGTAAAGGTGCAGCCCACACGCGGCCACCTCCAATCCCAGACTCATGGTGAACCCCTGTAAAATAATCTCGGCATACTTTCCTGCTGAGCCCAGGACAGCTGCTCAAGATTGGGTTTGAGGAAGCAAACAGCAGTCAATGGCTTGGGAATGAGTCAAAACCTATTTGCTGCCTTGTCCTTAGACCAATCCCACCCATTTTAAAGATGGGGTGAGTGAGGCTCAGAAAGGGAAAGGGACTTGCCTGAGGTCATGCAGCAAATTAGTAATAGAATCAGGAGAGGACCCACATCTGATCCTCTAGCTACCAGCGAGCTCTGCAGTTCTGTAATTCAGGCTCTCCTCCTCTTCCTTCCTCCTCCCCCAGGGAGGAATGGGGCTGTGTGCTCCCATTCCTAAGACCCACCAACCACCCTCCAGGGCCATGTCCTGTCAGCAGCAGGTCATGCATGCTGAGGCCCACCTCAGGGCTCCAAACCTAGAGCTGGAGAATAGTAAAAATCCCCTTCAGAGAAGTGCCTCCCTCAATGCCAGGTTCAGCCACAGAGCCCCAAGTTCCCTAGGGGTTTCTGTTTGTTTTTCGGAGGTGATGGAAGGGAGAAGCCCTGGACAGCTAGCATGTTGGGTACCATAATCCCAACGTGGCCAAGAGGGCATGAACCTTTGTCAAGGTGAGAGGGCCCCTTCTCTCCTCCCTTCCCAGCCCGTAAGTCCTGCACGGGCAGATTCCATATCTGTTTATCATCTCCAGGGCTGGGGACACAAAGGGTACTTGACCAATATCTGCTGATTTGAAAACGCACAGTGTTGGGCCATTGCCCGTGTGATTGCTGACAACCTGCCCGGCCAGGCTTCTGTTTTCACTACCCCTGAGATCCCTGGGAAGCAGGAGGAGCAGCCCTTCCCATGCCAAAGCCACTCCTACTCTCTGGTACTAATCTGGGTAGTGCTAGCATAGCTACAAGTCAAGACTCACACGCAAAATACTATGTAGGGTTGTGGAATGCTCAAGATTTCATAAGTGCACTTTGAAAAGGAGTACTGCACCAACCATCAATGTTTAGCATGTCTGTTAAATAGTACTTTCTATTAGAATGGAATGATACCTTAATGTTTTTTTGTTAATTTTTTTAATTAATAAAAAAAGTTAAAAAAAAAAAGAAAAAAAATAGTACTTTCTACTAAATAAATCTGTTAAAAATAAACAAAACCCTCACTATCTAGGTCTAGAACCCCAGCACAGCACCAAGCCCCAGGAGACACTCAAAATCTGTTAAACAAAGGAATGACTCAACCTAGGCCAGGAGAGGGCCTCAGAACCACCACATCCATTCTCCTGACTTCAAAACAGACCTGACCAGAAGTTGCCTCTTTGGCTGAAGTCCCCCAGCCTTTCCAGTGTCTACTGGTCACACGCAGTGCTCAGCTCACTGACGTGCAAGGTCATGTGGGTCCAAGTCTCTCTTGATATACAGGGAAAAGTTCAAACTTTCATCATCTCCTTTGTAATCTGGTCTTCCCTCACCACCCACTTTTTCCATTGTCAACTCTTAACGTCTCAACCTTGCCAAATTCCTTGCAATTCCCCAATGAGCTCCATCCTCTTTTGCCTTCAGATCTGTGATCAGTCTACATCCTCTCTCTAGAACACCATTCCTGCATCTCTACCCATACTGTGTGCGGTTGACACCATAGCCTACCATAGGCCTCCTCCTCCAGGAAGCCATCTCTGACCACCCCTGCCTCCCCCCAGGGCAGGAATCCTTCTTCAGTGCCTCCCTCAACTGTAACTTTGAATCCATAGTCACTGCCTGGGTTCCTCCAAGTAGGTCAGACAACCCAAGCAGATGCAGTAGAGACAAGGACCCCACATCCAAGATCCACGCTGCCCTGGAAGGGAGACAGGACAGCATGGGAGTTCGGGATAAGCAGAGTCCCTGCAAGCACCAGCCAGAAAGCAGCTTCCCAAGATTGATCAGCAGTCCAGTCTAACTCCAGCCAGCTGACCCTCCTAGACCCCCACATCCCCCCTAGACCTGGAGTACAAAGAGACAGCTGAGGGCAGGCAGATGACATCTTCCGCCTCCACCTGGTGGCTTAAAATGTCTCCCACCCCTCTACACCATCAGTCCAATCCACAGAGCTTTCCTGGCCCCACAAAGTGCCAGACGCTGCCTGGGAGATTTAGAGATGAGTAAGCCACAGCTCCTGCCTGGGAGGAGGTGGGGGTGGGGACAAACCAAGAGGAGTGACATAAAGATATTTGTTATTTCTGAAGGTGCACGACGAGCCCCACTGTGCGGGAAGCCTGGCACACTCACTTCATTTACCCTCACAACAACCTTGGGGGGTGGGTGCTGTCCCTACTCTGCAGAAGAGAAAGCTGATGCTCAGCAAGATCAGGCAACTTCCCCAGAGTGCAAGGGAGGAGTCCTACTCTAGCTTAGAATTGTCTTAAACTAGTGGCAGAAAGGGTCAATTAATCATCTACTCCAACATGGGCATTTTCTGAGCCAGGCCAGTGTTGAGCACTGGGGACACAGGTGGGCTCTGACTCAGAACCTCTGTGAGGTGCTCCTGAGGATGGCCATGCTTTTCCAGACCTGGAGACCACTGGGCCCGCAGGCCTCCATCACTGGGTGAACAGACAGCTGCCGTTCCTATTTGGCAAATGAAAAATGAGCTCAGAGGAGAGGTAGGACCTGTCTGAGCCACCCAGGGAATGAGGACCAGGTCCTGGGCCTTCTGACTCCTGGTAAGTAACGTCAGCCAGAGCCCGGATGGCCTGGGATGGGGCATGTACCCGGAGCAGCCCCTCATGCCACCATCTCCGTGTCCCTGGGCCTGACTCTCAGAGAGCAGAGGGAACTCCAGGCCTTGGGGGGGCTCTCTGGGGTGAAGGACAAGGAGGGGAGGGCCAGCACAGGCTGAGGAGGAAGGTCTGAGATCCACTCTTGGCTCCCTGCCCAGGGGTAGGCAGCAAGTTACTGGAAAGCAGCTTCCCGGACTGGGGGTTGGGGGTGGAGCCTGGCATCAGGGGGAGGCACCTTCAGGTCCAGCAACTCAAGGAAAGGGGGAGCGGCCTGCAGCCTGTCCCGGCTTGTCCCTCTCCCAAGCTCTGACTCCACCAACCTTCCCCGCCCTGCGTCCCAGGAGAGTCCCCTCAAAGCCCAGGGCGCTTGTTTACACTGGGAGTGGGGAAAGGGGGAGGGAAGAGGGCTTGGGACCGGGTACTGTGACAAAGGCCAGGCACTGAGGTGAGATGCCAAACATGAGGCAAAACTTCCAAGGCCCAAACTTCGTAGCAGTGGGGCTGTCACCAGAATGGAATCAGGGGTGGGGCAGAGGCTGTTAGAATCAAAGATCTGGAGACGCGAGAGCTGGACCTTAGAGTGCAATTCTCCATTACATGGAGAGGGAAACTGAGGCTCAAAGAGAGTTAGTGACCTGTCAAAGGTCCACTATAAGAACCCAGGTCTCTGGGCTCCAAATCCAGAGGGCTGCCCTGCCACACGGCCTCCTTTGAGGGTACCCAGTCCTCCCGGAGCAAGGACACGAGAAGGTGTGGAATTCAGCATCTTCTAATCACAGGGCAAACCCCTGACATGATTCAGGGCTGGCTCCCCTTTTAGGGACAAGGGTGGGGGAGGGGTGCTTCTCATTCTACCCACTGTGGGTGGTAGCTGGAGAACTGGGGGTGCTAAGGGGAAACACATGTGTGCACGTGTGTGCGCACGCATACACACACACACACACACAGTGTGGCATGCTGTGCAGACACTTCACCAAGATTGGAATGGGGGGAGCTCCAGGTCCTCTGCAGCTGCTCTTCTCCATGAGAATGTTTTATTTACACCTCCGCTGATTGTCCCCATCTGCTTAGATGGGCGGGGTGGAGCAGCAAGGCTGTCCCACGTCACCCTCGGTTGCCAGGGGAACCAGACATTGTTGATTCGGCTCCCCACATCTCTCCCCTGGCCTGGGCACTCTGGGGAGTGCTGGAAAGAGAGGCCTCCTTGGCCCACCAGTGCCAAGTCACCAGGAACCCAGGGGCACGCGGGGGGCTCTGCCGCTCTAGTTCCAGGCCTAAGGACTGCTCTGGGGCTGCAACTCGGTCAGGCCCCAAGGGATTCCCGGTTGCACAACATTCCATCTCTTTAACTCCCTCTTCAACTGCCCCGGCAACCAGCCTCAGCCACAGGAATGAAAGGTAACAGCCCTCAATGAGCAGCCAGCTTTCAACAGTCTCTTGCACTTGGCTCATTTGTTCCTCACCACAGCTCTGGAAGGTTACAATACCATTCCCCTATTTTACAGACAAGGAAACTGAGGCACAGAAAAGTTAAGCAACTTGCAGTCACATAGCTCATAATCAGCAGAGCTGGGATTCAGACTCAGGCAGACTAGCTCCAGGGTGTGTTCGTAGGCACTTATAAATAAAGTCATCCCTGGTTTTATTTCTATTGTTTCTAAGAGGAACTGTGTCCTGAGGAAGTCCAGAACTGAAGAGACCCAAGGCAGCTCCCAGAGGAATAGGTTATTTCTTTCCATGAGCTCCTCTCCAGGGAGGTCTCACCACAGCTCCCCTTCCACTCTAGTGGCCTAGTAAAGACTATGAAATCCTGTCTCTTTTAAGCCCACCACCTCTAGGAAGCCCTCCCAAGTTAACTCAGACAGGAGGGGTCAGTCTCCTTCACCAAACTCAGGATCCTTGAGTGCAGGCAGGGCCCACGCCTGATTGTCCTCAGTGTTGTCTTCCCACCATGGATGTCAGCTGTGAGGGAGGAGGAGAAAGATAAACAAGACTAGAACAGACACATCACTGCCTCAGGATATTCAGACAGACCAACAGCAGAGACAATGTCCGGTGGCACTGGCCACCCACACTGTGTTCTCACAGCTAGAAAACTTGGTTCCAGGCAGGGTGCAGCCACTGAGTAGCTGGGGTGACCTTGGGCAGCTTATTTTATGTCTCCTGCCTTGGGTTTCCTCATCTGCGTAAAAGCCTACAAACAATGCTGGCCCTCAATGTTAGCAAAAAGTGGTAACTGCTATTATTATTACCATTTTCTTTGAGACTCGAGTATGACACAAATCCCCCTACATTATTGTGAGCTGTTGTAGACTTGCCCATCATTGGGCTATAAGCTCACTGAGGACGGGAACTTTATTGTCACCTGGGTCTCCAGCTTCTAGCACAGAGGAGGCAGCTACTGTTTGTGAACTGAGTTAGATGTGACTTGCTAGACATTTGCACACCAATGTTTATAGCAGCATTATTTACAACTGTCAAGAGATGGAAACAGCCAAAATGTCCATCATCAGATGAGCGGCTAAACAAACTGTGGTATATACATACGATGGAATATTATGCAGCTGTAAGACAGAATAAAGTTTTGAGGTATGTAACAACATGGAGGGACCTTAAGGACATTATGCTGAGTGAGATTAGCCAGAAACAAAAGGAAAATGCTGTATGGTCTCACTGATATGAACTGACATTATTGAATAAACTTGGAGAATTTCTATTTGTAACAGAGACCATCAGGAGATAGAAATGGGGTAAGATACTGGGTAATTGGAGCTGATGGGATACAGATTGTGCAACAGGACTGATTGTAAAAACTCAGAAATGGATAGCATAATACTACCTAACTGTAATACAATTATGTTAGAACACTGAATGAAACTGAATGTGAGAATGATAGAGGGAGGAGGCCTGGGGCACAAATGAAATCAGAAAGATAGAAGATAAAGACTGAGACGGTATAATCTAGGCATGCCAAGAGTGTATAATGATAGTGACTAAATGTACAAATTTAAAAATGTTTTTGCATGAGGAAGAACAAAGGAATGTCATTACTGCAGGGTGCTGAAAATAGATGGTAATTAATATTTAAAATTTTAACTTATGTGTGAGATTAAAGCAAAAAAATGTTTATTTGGTACAAAATTTATATTTTGACTAGTGCAGTTCCTAATATAACTTAAGTGGACAGCTTAATTGAACACCATAAGTACATGGAACCTTAGTAGGGCATAAGATTTTGTATGTTTGTCCAGAGTGATGCCCAAAAAAATCCCAGAGTGATTTGAACAGTGAATAAAAAGTATTTGCAAAGTCCCCTTGGGGGAATGGTGAGAAAGAGGGAAAATTCAACTTCCCCAAGTGGAGAAATCCTGATATTCTCACAAGCAGTGGGGACAACGAAAGCAATAGGCTGAGTTCCCAGTTTTAGGGTTTGTTCATACGAAACTTAATCCCCCAAAGGATAGGTCAAGTCTACTTAAAATTAGGCCTAAGAGTCACCCCCAAGAGAACTTCTTTTGTTGTTCAGATGTGGTCTCTCTCTCCAGCCAACACAACAAGCAAACTCACCGTCCCACCCCCCCATCACCTACATGGGACTTGACTCCCAGGGGTGTGGACCTTCCTAGCAACGTGGGACAGAAATCCTAGAATGAGCTGAGACTCAGCATCAAGGGATAGAGAAAACCTTCTAAACCAGAAGGAGAAAGAGTGAAATGAGACAAAATAAAGTGTCAATGGCTGAGAGATTCCAAACAGAGTTGAGAGGTTATCCTGGAGGTTATTCTTACTCGTTAAAAAGATATCACCTTGTTAGTCAAAAGGTAATGGAGAGGCTGGAGGGAATTGCCTGAAAATGCAGAGCTGTGTTCCAGTAGCCATGTTTCTTGATGATGATTGTATAATGATATAGCTTTCACAAAGTGACTGTGTGATTGTGAAACCCCTGTGTCTGATGCTTCTTTTATCTACCTTATTAACAGACGAGTAAAACATACAGAATAAAAATAAATAATATGGGGAACAAATGTTAAAATAAATTTAGTAGATTGAAATGCTAGTGATCAATGAAAGGGAGGGGTAAGGGGTATAGTATGTATGAAATTTTTTCTGTTGTCTTTTTATTTCTTTTTCTGATTTGATGCAAATGTTCTAAGAAATGATCATGATGATGAATGTGCAACTATGTGATGATATTGTAAATTACTAATTATATATGTAGAACGGAATCATCATATGTTAAGAATATTTATGTTTGTTTTTTTTAATTAATTAAAAAATAAAAAATTAAAATTGAAATAAAAAAGTGACTTGTTAGATGTGAAGTGTGGGAAAGAGGAGGGGCATGGAGATGGCGCTGAGCTTTTAAGACTAGATGGCGCTGTCAGAGCAGGGCCCATATGAATTGGGCTTTGAAGGATCAATAAAAGTTTGCCAGAGTTGCAGGAGAAAAATCAGTCTAGGCTCTGTATCCTCTAAAGAGCCTAGCACATTAACTTGCACATAGCAAATAGATACGTAGGTAACGATGAAAGAAAAAGACAAATAAGAAGTCAAGTCGACTTCACCAAACCTTTGCCAACATACAAACACAAGGGCTGCTGTAGACAGTGTAAAACTCTTAGAACAGACCTGGTACGTGTATCTCTGAGTCTCAGTCTCCTCCTCTGTACCGGGGGTGATGCCACTGCTGGGGTAGCTGTAAGCAGCCCTGGGAGAATTTATGTAGAGCTTCTGGCCCACAGCAGTCACTTCATTAGTGACAATTTTTTAAAAATGTAAACCAGTAGTGCCCAGCCAGTCAGATTGTACTTGACCGTGATCCACTTTAAGATACGATCTCCAGCCCAAGAAAAGCATCTGCTGGCACTTATAGTATCTGATACAAGCCATGTTGGGTGCTTTTATACACCTCCTCTCATGTCATTTTGTGCCTTGACCACCATCTGACAGGTGAGAAAACCAAGGCTCAAAGAGTCAAAGTGACCGGTACCAGGCTACCAAGCTTGGAAGTGGCAGAATCAAAATTAGAACCCGGGTATTTTAATTGCCAGTTCTTTGTGTCATCTACTTCAATTAAAACGAAGCCTGTCAGGATCAACAGAAAGAGAATTCAAGCCTACAATATGCCTCCCCCACAAAAACAGCCATAAATAAATGTGATCCCAGTACCTGGGCAGGAATCATTCCCCAGACACAGGGGAGTCTCTTCTGATGCTTTCCCCTCTCTTCTTTCCTATACGGTGAGAGGTGCTGCAAGGCAGGCCCGGAACAGCACTATTTCTTGCTTGTTTCAATTCACATTTTAGGGGGGCATACTATGTTGGGGAAACAGGTCTCACCCTCTGGGAACATCAGGTTTGGGTGGGAAAGCAGCTAGGAAGCTAGCTGAGACCACAGCGGCATATGCTGAACCACATGAGGCATGGAATAAAGAACACCGGCCAGGAGGCCAAAGCCCAGGTTGAGGACCAACCAGCTCTATCTTTTAATGACCTTGAGACTTTGGGCAAATCATTACACCATTAGACCTTTATTTCCTCATGTGTAAACAAATGAGAATCAAGGAACCAGACATGGAAGCACCTTGTACATTGTGAAGTGACAGGCAAACTTCAGAGATGACTGATAAAGTAGTAAGGATGGAAATGCCACAGCAGGCCTGGGTGGCCAGGGACGCACTAGAGTTATAACCCAGGTGATGAGCCAGCAGCAACTGCCCAGAGTCCACTCTTGAAGACCCAGCAGGAGAGGCTGTAGCAGGTACACTGGGATCAAGGATTCTAGGGTCAAAGGATCTGGCCAAACTCAGGATTAACCCTCAGTCCTGGCACAAGCCCTCCTACAACTTATTGTCCCCTTCTCTCCAGACCTATCTCCTCTCACCTCTCCCCTCTCTGGCAACTCCTCTAGAAGTCAGAAGCCCCCATGCCACACCTCTGCACAAGCAGAGAGAAATCCTTTGTTCCCTTGAACCTCTAGTCACCTTTAAAAATCCAGCACAGATGTCACCTCCTCTGGGATGCCTTCCCTGAACCCCCTCCTCCACACTGTTGGTGTTCTAAACCACATGGCATCCCTGCACCCCACTCTGGGCCCAACAAAGGTAAC
>PVIY010027182.1:0-34708 GCA_004026745.1 Myrmecophaga tridactyla
ATATTTTCTTCTTTTTCATTGCCTAAATTCAATCTTCTTACCAATTCTGTTTCCTCCTTTAAAATGTTTTTTTATTGATAAATATCAAACAACATACAAACACAAACATTCTTAATATATGAACATTCCATACTTCTTGTGCAATCAGTGGTTCACAATATCATCACATAGTTGTATATTCATCATCATGATCATTTTTAGACATTTATATCACTCCAGAAAAAGAAGTAAAAAGAAAAAAGAAGGAACTCGTACATACCATACCCCTTACCCCTCCCTCTCATTGACCACTAGTATTTCCCTCTACCCAATTTATTTTAACATTTGTTGCCCCTATTATTTATTTATTTTTAATCCATATTTTTTACTCATCTGTCCATACCACAGATAAAAGGAGCATCAGAACAAGGTTTTCACAATCACACAGTCACATTGTGAAAGCTATATCATTATACAATCATCCTCAAGAAACATGGCTACTGGGACACTGCTCTACATTTTCAGGCACTTCCCTCTAGCCTCTCTAATAGACCTTAAACTACAAAAGGGAATATCTATATCACACATAAGAATAACCTCCGGGATAACCTCTCAACTCTGTTTGAAATCTCTCAGCCACTGACTCTTTATTTTGTCTTATTTTTCTCTTCCCCCTTTCAGTCAAGAAGGTTTTCTCAATCCCTTGATGCTGAGTCCCAGCTCATTCTAGGATTTCTGTCCCATGTTGCCAGGGAGGTCCACACCCCTGGGAGTCATGTCCCATGTAGACAGGGGGAGGGTGGTGAGTTTGCTTGCCATGTTGGCCAAGAGATAGGCCACATCTAAGCAACAAAAGAGGTTCTCTGGGGGTGACACTTAGGTGCAATTTTAAGTAGGCTTAGTTTCTCCTTTGCGGGGATAAGTTTCATATGAACAAACCCCAAGATTGAGGGCTCAGCCTATTGACTTGGTTGTCCCCACTGCTTGTAAGAATATCAGGCCTTCTCCAAATGGGAAAGTTGAATTTTCCACCTTTCTCGCCATTCCCCCAACGGGACTTTGCAAATGTTTTTTTATTCACTGTTCAAATCACTCTGGAATTTATCAGTGCATCACTCTGGACTAACCTACAAAGTCTCATGCCAGCAGACACCAGCCACACACTGGTGTTCCAGATGGCATCAGCCTTTCTTCAGTGAAGGTAATTTCTTGTTGGTGTCTTAATTTGAACATTTTATTGGCCTTAGAAATGCAAACCTGTAACTTATTAAATTCCCTTTATAAAAAGCCATTCCATTTCTGGTATATTGCATTCCAGCAGCTTAACAAACTAATACAGAAGGAAATGTCCCAAATAGGCTGAGTTTGATGGTATAAATACAGTTCTCTTTAGGTATCTATTATTCATTTTTCTGTGGTTTTTTTTTTTAATGAGTATCTATCATTTGGAAAATAAAATCACTGTTTTCAAAGAATTTTAGGACTTGAAGTCTTCCAATTCAAAGATATTTCTGGAATACTTAGAAATTGTCACCCTCCTTTCTCTCATAAGTATCTGTACAGCCTTTTCGTCTCATTCTTTATCTTCAGCCTTCACTGACAGAAAGGGCTCCACACTCCAAAAAAGATTTTTCGTGTCATCCCCACTGTGAATGGAAACTCATCTTTTTTCTAGGTCTTGCCTGAGAGAAGGGATTTACCCATTCTACAGACCGTAATGTGGTAACAGAATACCAGCCCCCCGACAGCCAGCTCTCACTTCTGATGTCTACCAAGGACCTGGGCCAGTTGCTGGCACCATTCCGTCTCTACAGAATCTTGACCTGACTCCTCTGGGTTCTGCCCCACATAAAAGGAGCAGGGGGAAGACACGGAAGGGTGAAGACAGATGTTGCACAACTGGAGCTTATGCCAGGAGCAATTTGGGGTGCAGCTTCACGGTTGCTAAACACGCCAAGCCGCCGGCCTCATCCACAGCTGCTGACTCTCCAAGGCAGAGCCAGATGTGACTTCTAGAAAAAAAAACTCTGCGTTAAACTTGGCCTCTGAATGGTGCATCTGTCCAACTTATCTTCTATTTGGCCAGAGATAATGAAAACTCTTCTGGGAAGGCCTATAAAAAACAAAGAAGGAACATGATAATGAAAGGAAAGTAATGGAATACTCATATGTTTTTGCCAAAATACTTATTTCATAGTTTCTCAGATTTCTCTGTTTCAACTAATACTGAAATATCCTTTATGGGAGGAAAAAAGTCTGTTGATCAACTGCTCATGCATGTTCCGCTTGATTTTTTTTAGTTAGAGAAGCTGTGGGTTTACAGAAAAATGATACATATGATACAGGGTCCCCAAATATCACTATTATTAACAGTTGTGCTAGTGTGGTGAATTGGTTACAATTGATGAAAGCACATTTTTATGAGGATACTAATTAACTATAGCTCATGTTTTATTTTAGGGTTCATTGTGTCAAACAGTCCCACGGATTTCTAAAAAAACTTTTATCCTAGTAACATATATATAACCTAAAGTTTCCTCTTTTTATCACATTCAAATATAATATTCAGAGCTGTTAATTACATTCACAGTGTTGTGCTACTGTCAACACCATCCATTAACAAAACTTCTCCATCATCCTGAGTAAAAACTCTGTATATTTTAAGCCTTAACTCCCTATTCCCTGCCCTTACCCTGTCCACTCATAAACTTTATTCTAGATTCTTCTTTATTCTAATTATTTCACACCAGGGTGAACATACAATATTTGTCCTTTTGTGTCTGACTTATTTCACTCAACATGATGGCTTCAAGGTTCATCTATGTTTGTCACATGTATTGGCACTTCCTTCTTTTTTATGGCTGAATGATATTCCATTATGTGTATATACCAATTTTGTTTATTCATTAATCAATTTATGAACACTTGGGTGGCTTCCATCTTTTGGCAATTATGAATAATGTCACAATGAATATCAGAGTTTGAATATATGTTCGAGTCCCTGATTTCAATTCTTTTGGGTATATACCTATGTTCTAGTTTGCTAGCTGCCAGAATGCAATACACCAGAAACGGAATGGCTTTCAAAAAGAGGAATTTAATAAGTTGCTAGTTTACAGTTCTAAGGCCGAGAAAATGCCCCAATTAAAACAAGTCTATAGAAATGTCCAATCAAAGGCATCCAGGGAAAGATACCTTGGTTCAAGAAGGCCAGTGAAGTTCAGGATTTTTCTCTCAAGTGGAAGGGCACACGGTGAACACAGTCAGGGCTTCTCTCTCATCTGGAAAGGCACATGGCAAACACAGTGTCATCTGCTGGCTTTCTCTCCTCACTTCCAGTTTCATGATGCTCCCCAGGAGGCATTTTCCTTCTTCATCTCCAAAGGTCACTGGCTGGTGGACTCTGCTTCTCGTGGCTTCTCGTTCTGCTCTGCTCTCTCTGAATCTCCTTCTTTCTCCAAAATGTTTCTTCTTTATAGGATTCCAATAAACCAATCAAGTCCCACCCAAATGGGTGGAGACATGTCGTCACCTAATCCAGTTTAACAACCACTCTCGACTAAATCACATCATCCAGGGAGATGATCTGATTACAGTTTCAAACATATAGTATTGAATAGGGATTATTCTACCTTTATGAAAAGGGATTTTGATTAAAACATGGCTTTTCTAGGGGGCATACATCCTTTCAAACCAGCACAACCTAGTAGTGGGATTGCATGGTCATAAAGTAATTCTATACTTAACTTTCTGAGAAACCGCCAAATTGTCTTCTGCAGTGACTGCACCATTTTTCATTGACACCGGTAATAAATGAGTTTTCCTATTTCTCCACATCTTCTCCAACACAGGTAATTTTCTGTTGCTGTTTTTTTTCAAAAGTAGCCATTCTACTACCATGAAATGGTATCTCATTGTGGTTTTGATTTGTATTTCCTTAATGGCTAATGATGTTGAGCATATTTCCCTGTGCTTTTTGTCATTTGTATATCTTCTTTGGAGAAATGTCTATTCAAGTCTTTTGCCTATTTTTAAATTGGGTGGTTTGCCATTTTGTGGTTGAGTTGTAGGATTTCTTTACATATTCCACATATTTAATCCTTACCAGATATACAGTTTCCAAATATTTCTTTATGTTGTGTAGGTTTTTAGTTTACTTTCATGATAAAGTCCTTTGATACACAAAAGTTTTTATTTTGACGAGGTCCCACTTATCTATATTTTCATTTGTTGCTTGTGTTTTGGGTGTAAAGTCTAAGAAACCATTGCCTAAGACAAGGTTCTGAAGTTTCCTTCCAGGAACTTTGTAATTGACTTTTGTATATGGTCCTCCTTTTTTTTCTCAGATGGAGATCCATTTTTTTTTTCCCGCATAATCTGTTGAAAAGACTATTTTTTCTCCCAAGGGAAGAAAAGGTCTTTTCTCCCTTGCCAAAAATTAACCATAAATGTGAGAGTTGACTCTGAACTCTCAATTTGATACCATTGGTCTAGAAGTCTGTTCTTGGATCAGAACCATACTATGTAGATCACTGTCTTGGTAATAAGTTTCACTTTTGGGAAGTATGAGTCCTCCAACTTTGTTCTTCTTTTTCAAGATGTCTTCAACTATTCAGGGCCCCTTTCCCTTCCTAGGTTTCATAATCGACTTTTCCATTTCTCCAAAGAAGGCTGTTGGAATATTGATTGTGCTTGTGTTGAATCTGTAATTCACTTTGGTTAGAGCCGACATCTAAACAACATTTAGTCTTCTAATTCATGGGCTTGGAATGTATTTATGTTTATGTAGGTCTTCTATGATTTCTTTTAGCAATGTTTTATAGTTTTCGGTGTACAAATGCTTTGCTTCCTCGGTTGATTTATTCCTAGATATTTGATTCTTTTAGTTGCTATTACAAATTGATTTTTTCCTTGATTTATTCTTCTAATTGTTCATTACTAGTATATAAAACCCTACTGATTTTTGGGTGTTCTTGTACCCCACTACTTTGCTGAATTCATGTATTAGTTCTCCTAACTTTGTTGTAGATTTTTCAGGATTTTCTGTATATAGGATAATACTATCTGCAGATAGGAAAAGTTTTAATTCTTCCTTTCTTTCCAGTTTGGGCGCCTTTAATTTATTTTTCTTGCCTAATTGCTCTGGCTAAACCTTCCAGTACAATAGTAAATATCAGTGGTGCCAGGGGGAATCCTTGTCTTCTTCCTGATCTTATTGGGGAAGCTTTTAGTCTTTCACCCTTAAGTATGACGTTAGTTGTGGGATTTCATGTATGCCCTTTGCCATGTCAAGAAAGATTTCTTCTCTTCCTGTTTTTATCAAGAAAGGATGCTGTATTTTGTTATATGCCTTTTCTGCATCATTTCACATATTCTTGTACTTTTTATCCCTTCATTCTGTTAATGTGGTATACTACATTAATTAATTTTCTTATGTTGACCCCCACTTGCATGCCAGTCCTAAATCCCACTTGATCATGGTGTATCATTCTTTTAATTTACTTCTGGATTTAATTTGCTAATATTTTATTGAGGATTTTTACATATTTATTCATAAGAGATATTGGTCTGTAATTTTCTTTTCTTGTGGTACCTTTATTTGGCTTTGTTATGAGGGTGATGTTGACCTCATAGGATGACATAGAGAGTATTCTCTCCTCTCCAATCTTTTGGAAGAGTCTAAGCATGATTGGTGTTAACTATTCTTGTAACATTTGATAAAATTCCCCATGTGAAGCCATCTGACTCTGGGCTTTTCTTTATTTGGAGATTTTTGATTACTTTTTCAGTCTCTTTACTAGTTATTTGTCTATTGGAATCTATTTCTTCTTGGGTCAGTGTAGGTCATTTGTATTTTTCTAGGAATTCATCCATTTCATCTAGGTTATCTAATTTGTTGGTGTATGGATGTTTGTTGTATCCTCTTATAGTCTTTTTTATATCTGTGAAGTAGGTAGTAATGGCCCCCTTTCATTTCTGATTTTTGTTATTTGTATCTTCTCTCTTTTTTTCTCAATTCAGCTAAAAATTAATCAATCTTATTGAATTGTCAAAAAACTACTTTTGGTTTTGTTGATTCCCTGTATTTTTAAAATTCTCTATTTCATTGATCTCTGCTCTAATTTTCATCACTTCCTTCCTTTTGCTTTGTTCAGTTCAGTTTGCTCTTCTTTTTCTAATTCCTCCAGTTTTGAGGTAAGGTCACTAATTTTGGATCGTTCTTCTTTTTTAATGTAAGCATTTAGAGCTATAAATTTCTATCTCAGGACTCCATCTGGTGTATCCCTCAAGTTTTGATATGGTGTTTTTTCATTTTCATATGCATCAAGATATTTCTTAATTTCCCTTTAACCCATTGTCATTGTTAAGAGTATAGTGTTTAATTCCCACATATTTATGAATTTTCCAATTCTTCTTTTGTTATGGATTTGAAGCTTAATTCCATTTTTGTCAGAGAAGATACAGTGCATGATTTCAATACTTTTGAATTTATTGAGACTCATTTCATGACCTAAGATATGGTCTATCCTGGAGAATGATCCATGTTTACTAGAGAAGAATGTGTATTCTGGTACTGGTGGATGAAGTATTCTGTATATGCTTGTTAGGTCTAATTGGCTTAGTATTATTAACTCTTCTCATTCTTTACTGATTGTCTATCTAGTTGTTCCATCCTTTACTGAAAATAGCATATTAAAGCCTCCTACTATTAATGTAGAACTGTTTAGATCTCCCTTCAAATCTGTCAGTACTTCCTTCATATGTTTTGGGGTTTTGCTTTTAGAAGCATATAATTTATATTTGTTCCATCTTCTTGTTGATCTGATACCTTCTCATTATATAATGATTATCTCTGTCTCTTGTAACTGGTTTTGACTTCACGTCTGTTTTACTTGATATTAGTAAAATATCCACCCTAGCTCTGTTTTGGTTACTATTTGCATATTATATTTTTTTCTATCCTTTCACTTTCAACCACTTTTGTTTTTGAATTTAAGGTGAGTGTCTTTCCAACAGCATGGTGATCATGCTTTGTGTGTCCATTCTGCGCATCTCTGCCTTTTGACCAGAAAGTTTAATTAGCCATTGCTAATGCAGGACTTTCTTCTGCCATTTTGCTATTTAGTCTTTATAAGTCTCATGCCTTTTTGTCTCTCAATTTTACCATTTGCTTATTTTTATATTATTTAACTTTTATATTGTACCATATTGAGTCCCATCTCATTTCTTCCTGGATATGTGTTTCCTATATTTTCTTTGCATTTATCATGGAGTTAAAATTTAACATCTTAAATGTAGAGAAATTATGATTTGTTTTGATACCAACTTGATTTCATACAGTGTTAATGTCCCTCATCATACCCCCGCTATTTTTTTGTACTTGTTAAAAATTATATCTTTGTAGATTGTGTGTCCAAAACCACAAATTTGTCATTACTCTTTATGCATTTGTATTTTAGTACCTGAAAGAAATGAAAAGAGGAGTAATGTGCTAGTTTGAAACTGTTTCAAATTCCAGAAAAGCCATGTTCTTTAATCTTCATTCTGTATTGCTGGGTGGAATCTTTTTTATTGTTTCCATGGAGATGTGACCCACCCAATTGTGGGTAGTAAATTTTGATTAGGTGGTTTTCATGGAAATATGTCTCCACATTCAAGGTAGGATTGCTTAGCGGAGCCCTTTAAGAGGAACCATATTGGAAAAAGCTTCATTGCCAACAGAGCCCACGCAGCTGGAGACCTTTGGAGATGAAGAAGAAAAACAACCTTGGGAAATCCTTATGAAAGAGAAGCCTGTAGAGAAAGCTAGCAGATGTCGCCTGTGCCTTCCCGGCTGACAAAAGTGTTTCGGACAGCATCAGCCTTTCTTGAGTGAAGGAAACCTCTTGTTGGTGTCTTAATTTGGACATTTTCATGGCTTTAGAACTGTAAACTTGCAACTTAATAAATTCCCTTTTTAAAAATCTGTTCCTTTTCTGGTATATTGCATTCTGGTAGCTTTAGTAAACTAAAACAAATAACTTACTAAAAAATACAACACAGTAATACCTCCCAAGATAATATTGGGCAAAATGTTGTCCTTTTGGGTCAATGAAGAAAGACATGGAAACAGGATTTGGTATTACTTGGAAGTGGTTAGACAAGCTAAAGAATGAACTATAGCTATAACATTTAATAGATTATAAATATAAAGTAAAGACTAAAAGATGGCTCATAACAAAGGCCAGGGTAAGAATGTAGGATCACAGGTAAGGCAGAGAGCAGTTAGTCTTGTATAATGCATATTTAGCTTTGAAACAAAGAGTCCAGCTTTGTCTCATAAGCTCACATAAACACACACCTCTCTGGGACTGACTGGGGCTTCTTCCTTCCTCTGTGCTAATATGGGTAGTGTGGGCTGTGGGAAGAATGTAATTTGTGACTGACAAGTCACTAATTCAGAGTTGAAAACCTTCTAGGCTGAAACATTAGGGTTGCTTTATGGTAGTTACAAACCCTGCAAGTTGGTAATCCAGAGTGGCTGGGCCATGGCTGAGTTCTCTCTAGTCCTGGCTCAACCACTTACTAGCTGCGTGTGCTCCAGGACTTAACCTAAGCCTCGCTGTCTTCATCCGTGAAGTGGGTGTGATAATAGTACTTATGTCATACTTGTGTCACACACAGGATTTTGTGTGATTTCATGAAATTAAACATCATTACATGAAATGATTTTACAAAGCTCCCAATAGAATGTCTGGCAGAAGATAAGTGAACGTACATGGTGCCTCGATTATTACTAGAAATATTTTCTATTTTTGCACAAAACAACCTGGTACTCCTCTCAGTTGAGCTTTGTCTGATCACAGGACTTTCATTTTTTCGAACCTTCTGATATATGAAAAATTGAAATAGCAAAGCAGATGTATAGTTTATATAACTGCAGTTTAAAAAATTAATGCTGTTAACATATGCATACCTGTGCAAAATATCGTGCAACATGATTGTTTTATTCAAATGTCTTTCAGTTCTGTATATGTTTATATTTTTTATCACTTAAAGTTTATCCTCATTTGAAGATGAGGTGAAAAGTCTAAATATGAGGCTTGGGCTAATAATGTCTACCATGTCCTGCCGTTTGAATGATGGGGCTGGAATTAGATCGTCCCTAAGGCCGTGATTCTGTGTGCGCATGAAGTTTGCCCATGTGCGTGGGAAAGCTTAAGGCTGAGATAATCTGGCAGAGCAAAAGGTTGACCTCAAAATTTTCAGAGCAAGTTAATTATGGTGATTTCTCCTTGAAATAACCAAAGTCACCAGTCATCTTTAGATCTATTGTTTTCTTAACAAGATCTAAAATTCAGAGGAAGCTAGGAATCTGAAGATGAAATGACTAAGGAATCACATCTGAAAGGACTTATGGTCAGAAGAGGACAAATCTGAGTTTAAAATCAACAAGATCTTCAGATGCAACCCCATGGCCCCATCAGATATTTTCCCGTTTATTCCTCACTTTATTTGTTTTCTCACTGGGTTTCCTTTTAACCTTATTTTTCTCTTTTCTATCATCGTCTACCCACCGTTCCACTTTTCTCATTGCATTTTTATTTAAAGGGAGTTTAAAATGGCAGATACCAGAATATTCCTGGGCAGGAAATCTGTGAGACAATTATACCTCTTCTCATTTTTCCTCCCTGTCAACATTGATCAGTTGAAAAGCAATATTTTCCAAGAAGTAACTCACATGTTTTCCAATGACTAACTCACATATTTGGATATGCCTTTTGTTTAAATGAGGGACAAGGAAATGATAAAGGCTTAACTTTATTTGGAGAGAAAGTTTGAAGTCTGAATCTAAGATCTTTTGTGAAAGCGATTAACGCATTACAAACTGGAGAGACACAATGAAAGGAAAAGATTAGGAAGAAAATGAGCTAAAAGTTATACTGTGATTTAAAATTTGAGAAATAAAGTATATAGCAAAAGGTATTTAATAGAGTTAATTTTTAAAAATTTACTTGAATAAAAATGTCTTTAGGGACACAGATTTTTTTTGTAAAAATATTATTTATAAAAGTTATTCAGCGATAATGGGAAATTTACTAGGATTCCAGATCAATACAGGTCTTAATATGGTGTGATGGTTAATTTCATGTTTCAGTTTGGCTAAGTTATGGTGTCCAGCTGTTGGTCTGCTAGATAATGGGAGGATACTTTGAGATGGGATTTGCATCTAAATTAGTTGATTGCATCTGTGGTCAACAAAGGAGATTGCCCTCAGCAATGTGGGAATCTCCTCTTTCAATAAGTTAGAGGTCTTAAAAGTCAGAATTGAGGATTTCAGAGGCTAAAAGAGGAATCCAGATTCATCTTCAGCATTGACATTTGCCACGATTTCCAATCAGCCAGCTTCCCCTGGGGAATTCAGACTAAAAACTTCAGCCTCACCTTTATCAAAATTTACAGTTTGTGGCCTACCCTATGGTGTTTGGACTTGCCATTTCCTGTGGTCACAGGAATCAATGCCTTTTAGTAAATCTCTTAATATATTTGCATATGTCCCATTGGCTTTGTTTCTCTGGAGAGCCCGGACTAATACAGATTTGTCATCAGAGATTTGAGGTACAAAATGTAACCCCTTTGCCAGTGGTGATTCTCAAATTTCACCCACCAGATATATATATATATATTTATTCTGGAAGGCCTTTTAGTCCTTCTGAGGTCCCTGTAAAAATATAAATATTTCTGGAGGGTGTGGCTGGGCCTTTATGCTTTCCGAAGGCAAGGGTTGTATTAGAGGGTGGCACAGTTAACCGGAAGACGAGCTGAATGGACATAACCTCGCTATTTCACATTTATAGCCAGAGCTTCTCAGTTACACAGACTGAGAAGCAGAACAGCCAGACTCATTAATTCACATGCTGAGGGTTATCTTGCTCAGAAGGGCAGAGAGCTCATTCTTGGGACGTGAATACATAGATTCCAGGGAACAGAGAAATGACCCCCAAGTGCATGAAATACTTGGCATTACTATTCATAGAGATTTCTTTTGTTCACAGCTGAATCCAACCTACTGTCTAGAGAAGTCATGAGTGAAACTAGAGGATTGAGAATTCAGTTCATGCCTTTGCCTAGGGGGGTCACTGAGTGTCTCTCTCCATCTAGTGGCCACTGCCTCCGGACAAGACTAAAAGACAATTAGTTATTATGGCAATGAAAGAAGGAAGGTTTCTTATGTTGCAATACTAGGCTACCAAATCCTAGAATGAGAAGATATTTAAGCATATGTTTGAAAAAGCCAATGGGTGTATTAATAACGAGGGGCCTCACATAGCTTCTGTGGTTTGGATGACAGGCTTTGCATTCTAGTAAAGAAAGAGCAATTAGGAATGCTTGCTGATCAAGTAATGCGCACAAATGGAGTTAAAGCTTGAGGCCAATTTCATAATGTGAAAATGTTCACATCATAAAATCTATTCTTCCAGAAAACAAAAAGATGAAAAATGGTTTAAAGAATCTTGAAATTCTCCTTTTTCTCTCTGCTCTGGTTTCCGTGACCTTTCCCCCTTCTGCTTGCTTTCTGCTTTTCTGGCAGGATTATTCTTTTGGATCTGCCTTCCAGGGTCAACCTCCTTTCCTGGTCCCTAGAAGACTGTTGTTATCTAATGTTACATTCTTAGCACTGTTTTTCTTCCTCCATGGCCACATATTAATATTTGAAATCTAATGTAGGTACTGACAGCTCCATCTCTAGCTCTCACGATTCTCTTCTAAGTTGTAGCTCAAAATGTCTGGCTGTTAGATCTCTCTGCCACAATATCCTTCAGGCACCAGGGAGCCCTAATTTAGCTCATATTTGCTGTCCTCCTGCTACTTGTATTTTTGTTCACATTGTTATCTCTTAGACTTCAGGACCCAAAGGATGAGTGGTATCTGTCTTCCTCCTTCCTTACATCGCAGAGTTGATTATGATAACAATCTTGATGTTAATAGTAATAATAATTATAACTATAATTTATTAAGCAGTTACTATTTTCCATACCCTGTGCTTGGCGTTTCATATATTGGTCCAGATAAGAGGATTGCTCAGCCGAAGAACAAGTCAGCCAGTTTATGTGAGGAAGTTAAGGGTTCCTGGAGTGAACCTCAATAAATAGGAAGTGTGGGTTAGAGGAGAAATATGAAATTTTGCATTCCAGAGGTTCCTCAAAAGGCCCATTGTGGGATTGAGCAACCAGAGGTGATGAGAGCGCTAACCATCCTGTCATGCATCTGACTTGGCTTGACTCTTCTCCCTTCCTTGCCTCACCCTTCCTTTCACTGGGCTCACTTCCTGAACAGGCTACTTGAACCCAAGTCCGATCTCAGGCCGGGTTTTGATGAGAACCCCAAATGACCCACCCTTATTTAATCTCTAAACAATCTTCCCTGTGAGACAATATTATCCTTTGCTCTGTTTTATAGATGAAGGAACTGAGGCACAGAGAAGTTTACTAAGCTTTTCCAGGTCATTTAGCCTAGTAAGTTGAAGAGCTGGGATTTGAGCCTAGGTAGACAGGACCTGCAGTCTGCAAAAATAGTGATTTTAGTGGCAAATGGGAGTATAGCTGGTCAATACAACTGATTGGTTAAGACGTCCATAGACCATTGTATATCATATCGAGAGATTTTTCATCAGCTTTTTTCCAGATTGGCAATGAGAATTCTCAGCACATTTTTGGTTTGATGTCAACTAGAACGCAAAGATTCACCATATAAGAGAACCATACATTTAAAATGAAAACAAAGTGGACTTATATATATATATTTTTATCAATATAAAGGATATTAATGTTTTACAAGGGGAAATATGCATGATTTTTGAGACTTTTTTTGCACTTTGCATACATGAGGTCAGTACTTGGATGTTCCTATGAATATCTTCGTATTAAAAATAGCTATACCCAGAAAGTTTCAAGAAAATGAGTTCTCAGTCTCATTCTTAAAAGGCACATTCCAATGTAGACAAAATATGATAATTTATACTGTGTGATAAGAATTTTGGAAGCATTCTGGGCTTTTCATACGAGTATACTTATTGCAGATGAAAGGAGGAATAAAGAATGGGCATTCACTTTGCATTAGAGTAACAGATAGATTTTGAAACATTTTTCTGAAACTGGAATTAGAATGAGGAAAAAGAACTGTGTACTCCTACCTTGGGTGCTCTATCTCCTTTCACTTTCCAACAACCCTGAAAATACAATGTATATATTTTCATTTAACGAATGAGGAATTAAGCCTAGGGAGTTTGACAGACCCCCTTTAAGTCACGCAGTTATTGAGTGGGAAAGCTGGGTTTTAAACCTGATCTGAGCAATTCCCCAAACCACATGCTCATCACACCGTCTAGGAAACAGAATCCATGGCCAGGGTATAAGGATTTTGTAAATGCACATTTATAATGAGCAATCAAAATGTATTAGTCTTTCTAGGTGACAAGGTATGTCACCTGAAGGCAGATGATGTGGTATAGGATATGCACAAGTACAAACGGTGCTTGGGTCTTGAATTAATGCAGACAATGTCCTCCCTTGGAAAATCTAATTCCAAATTTCCTGCAGAGCAATCAAGACTCTAACTGGTAATATAGTCTGAAAATTATTCTCACATAGATAACTACTACTCTCGGCTGAATAACTGCACTGAAGACATGAACTTGCACTGCTCTTTGACCAGAAAACTATCCAATGAGGGTGTTACCTTCGACCAGGGATTGACCTAGAGGCCAAATCCATTCCACTGCCTGTTTCTGTACAGCCCATGGACTAAGGGTTTTGATGTTATTAAATGAATTGAAAAAAACCAAAAGAGGGATAATATTTTGTGACATGTGAAAATTACATGAAATTCAAATTTTAGTGTCCATGAAAAGCTTGATTGAAATCCAGCCACGCTCATTCATTTGCATATCATTTACAGTTGTTTTCATGCAATGGCAGAATTGAGTATTTACAACAGAGACCATATGGCTGGCAAAGCCTAAAATACTTACTATCTGGTCCTTATACAGAAAATATTTGCTGACCCATACTCTTTGGTAGCTAAGAATAAGACTCGCAGCATTGCTTTCCTAGGGCTTTGCTTTCTAAAAAGCATTAAAATGTTCAATGCAAATACAATGTACACACAACTACTGAAGTGCAGACATGTTTTATTATATTTTCTTAAATGTATTGTATTATATTTTATTATATTTTCTTCTCCACCGCCAAGATGTTTCACTTTTATCTTCCAGAGTTTGCTCCCACAATAAACAGAAATAAGGATGTGAGAACTAAATTCATATGAGTCATTCTCTGGAAAGCTGTTTATGTTGTGGGAATCATATTAACAGTGGCAATAATGATAATCTAACCCTTTACTGTTTAGAAAGCACTTTCATATACCTTTATGAGATTATATTATTACTGTCTCTTTTGCTTACACAAAAGGAATCTGTAAGATTGACTTATCTAAGATTCCCACAACAGCAAATGTGGGTACCCAGACTCGAACAGAGTAATTTTTTTTTGGAGGGACTTTATTGTTAAAAGTAAATATTTATATTTCTACATCTATAAATAACAAGAATGTTCTGTTGTCAGAGGAGTGAGAGGAATTTACTTAAGAGAACTCT
The DNA here is from genome assembly GCA_004026745.1 of Myrmecophaga tridactyla. Taxonomy (NCBI): domain Eukaryota; kingdom Metazoa; phylum Chordata; class Mammalia; order Pilosa; family Myrmecophagidae; genus Myrmecophaga; species Myrmecophaga tridactyla. The sequence goes on from PVIY010027182.1 coordinate 14,615, forward strand.
TTTTAGGCTTGTGATTTTATTTTTGCATGACTTTGCTCTTTACAGCACTCTTCAAGGCAATGCCCTTTACTTGTGATAATTTCCAATGTTTGTTTTTATACTGGTGAAATGCTCAGCCTTGAAATTGATTTTGCAAGTAGTGACATATGTAAGTACATATTAAAATTATTTTTACTTGGAGGAGGAAATCTGTTCACTTAATCATGGAAAAATACTCATTTCAGCATTTTTTTCTGAAAGAAAACCATTATTTTAAATAAATAAAATATATTAAAAAGAAAAGAACCAAAGCCCTTACGCATATGAATGAAATAATAGTGTTCTAACAAGTTGTTTGGACTGTCAATCCGACAGAATGAGTGTATTTCATTATTTATTTGTTTAGTTTCCTATTTAAAGATATTAACTTAATCTAGCCTGGTTTCTAGCGCCTATGTCAGTTACTAGTGATAGGGAGGTGAATAAGATTTGATCCTGTGTCTTCATTGAGTTCATGGTTTATGGAGAGTTTAGCACATAAACAAATAATTACAATGTAACTCAGATTGATAAAGCCGATTGTGGAGATCTATAAAAAGTTCTATGGGTACTAATTAATTCTGGCTGGAAGAGAGAAGGATTATCAGAAGATGACTTAGCATTCTGGGTTGAAGAATTGGGTGAATAGATGATTCCATCGGTGGTGGTTTGAAGTTGTATGTACCTCAGAAAAACATGTTATTAAATCTAATCCATTCCTGTGGGTGTGAACCCATTGTAAGTAGGATGTTTTGATGAGATTATTTCAGTTAAAGTGAATGTGGCCCAATCCAATACGGATGGGTCTTAATCCTGGAGTCCTTTATAAGAGAATGCAATTCAGACAGAGAGAGAGAGAGAGAGCCACAGGAAACAAGAGGCTGGGCATCGACAGAACCTGGAAGGGAAGGGAGGAACCAGAAGACATTACCATGTGCCTTGCCGTGTGACAGAGGAGCCAAGGACTGCTGGCAGCCAGCCCCACAATGCCAAGTCTTTGGGGAGAAAGTACCACCTTGATGACGTCTTCATTTGGACTTTCTTTTAGCCTCAAGTCCCTAAGCTAATGCATTTCCATTGTTTAAGCCAATTCTCTCATAGTATTTTCTTGAGCAGCATAGGAAATGAAAACACCATCTAAATAGAATATAGATGAAGGGAAATATAGGAGCTGGAGAGTGAGTGGCTGAGAAGATACTGTGTTTGATTTGGACATTTTGAACCAGTAACAGTTTAGTAGATTATAATAAAAGAAAATGGTTTATTACAATATCTTGTGTAAAGACTGGGATCCAATAGCACAGGGAGTCAAAGGAGGATGGAGCAGGGGGATTAACTTTGACCAAGAGGGGAAGTCCAAAATAACTTCCTGAAGGAAGAGACGTCTAATCAGATACTTGAAGAGCAAGAGTTTTCTGGACAAAGTGACAGGCAGGCCGTTATGTATGACTGTGTAGGGCACAGTTTGAATAGGACGCAAGTTTAGGGATTGCTGGTTGGATAGGCGTGGATGTGATGTGAATAGAGTCCTCTGGAGTTCTTTAGTGCACGACCTGCTCAACCATGTAGAGAGCCCTGTTTGGGGGTTGGGATGGATTGTTGTAGGTAGAGAAGAATGGAAGAGGGAGAGGGTTCCAGGCAGAGTTAGCCAGAAGATGAGGCCTTCGAGGAAGGAGGAAAGTTGACAAGATCAAGGAACAAAAACTGAGTTTTCATTTTTGTTGTGGAGTCAAAGGGTGGGATGAGGGTGGCGGATTGGAATTAGGGTATAAATAAAACTAGAGAGGTAAGTCCATCCAGATAGTCTGAATTGGAAAAGAATTTGGCATGGAGATGTAGAGAAAGGAATGTATTGAAGACAGATTTAGGGAAAGTTTGAGATGCTTACCAGAAATTCTAGAAAATGATGCCTGATAAAAATAATAATGAACACTTACACTGATTTACCATGTTTCAGGTGTTATTCTATGTGCTTTATATACATTAGTCTTTAATCTGAATAATAACTGTATGAGCTAGGTATCATATAGATGGTTAATGGCTAAGCTAAGATTTGAAGCCAAATCCCAGAGTCCATTCTTAACCACTACACTTCTTAGCCTCTCCATGGAAAGTCCAAATGACAGAATCAACTGGAAATCAGGCACTTGGGGGCATATAGATTTGGGAATCATGAACATACTGAAAGTTGGAGTCATTGCAGTGGGCAAGGACCTGGGGAAAATGTGTAGTAACAAGAAACCAAAGATGAGTTCATTGGGATACCACCATTTAAGGAAGAAGATGAAGAGGACCCAGTTTAAAAGGCTGAGAAGGTACTGTCAGAGAAAAGAAAACCTGGAGAAGGGGGTGCCCTGAAAGCTAAGGGGGGTTTTCACTAACAAGGGACCATCTGAACAGAGTCTAAGGCTGCGGCTCATTCTGTTGAAGAAGTCGCAGATCTTCACTGGCTTTAGTAGTTAGAGGGTCCCTCGCGACCTGGATGGAAGCTATTTCAGGGAAATGATGGGGGCAGGGGCCAGCACAATTCAGGTTGAAAGACGAATGGGAACTAAAATAAGGGGGAGTGCCAAGACAGATGTTGATGGAAGTGGAAAATAGGGCATTAACTAGAGGAAGAAGCCCAGTCAGGAGGGAATATGCTCCAGCCCCAAGGCAGTGAACTCTCATGGACTCTGTGCTGTGGGTGGGTCACCTTTACGGCTGCCACCTGCTAGGTCTACAGAGGAATTAGGGTGCCTTCGTCAGATACGCCAGGCAGAAATGAGGACTCCTTCTTCTTTAGCTGCTTTCAGACTGACTTCCTCAGCATCTGTCCCCTTGGTGGGGAGAGTAGTGCTGAGGTGTCTGTGGGAAGCTCTCGAGTTCTCTGAGAGATTTCCTCTTGAAGACTCACCTCACTTCAAGTCCTGTCTCGTTTCCTTTCTGCTTGGCTCTCCTGTTTCATTTTGTTCCATTCAGACAGCTTACTCCGGAATTGACTTGGAGAACCTTAGGATATACCGTTTCAGGCTGTAGCCCCTGACAGTGTGGTCCCCCGGCTACTGCTGGAAGCTCACAACCTTACTCGTAAAGAAAGCAAAAGCATCACTGGGCACATTTCTCTGCATGCTTACACACTGATGGGAAAAATCCAGTAGGATGGGAAATGCTTTGTCTTCTTGTTTATTGAATTCATTTCTCTCACTTAAGAAAATATTTCCAAAATATTCTTTCAGACAGTCAATGGAAAAACAAAGCATGCACAGAAAAGTTAGACTTTTCTGAAGAACTTTATTATCTCTGTATTTTTATCTGTCCATCCGTCCATCCAGCCTGCCAGCCAGCCGGCCAGTCATCCAATAACCCATATCACATTAAGTTATTGGAAGTAGAAGCTTTTCCCCATGAGCAGTAGCTGATTTTGTGTCTCATGAAAATGTTGCTGCACCACACATTTTAATTGCTGATGTCAGAAGGAAAGAGATTTATAAAATTAGAGCCTATGATATTGTGAGTATGGAAAGGTCTATGCTAAAGTTCAAAAATCATTTCAGAATTTTTTTACAGTGATGATGAAAAACAAAGAGATGCTTTTTGTGGTTATTAAAATGTTCAATTATGCACTATCAATAGTAGATACTTGAAAAATTATCTATGAAGAGCAATTTAATCAGTAAAATTCCCCTAAGTCAGGAAATCTTTCCTTCTCATTTGTTAATTCATTCTGTATTGCACCTCTATATTTTCATGGCTTAAACTATTGTATATAGTTACCATTAAAGGATATTTGTTTATAAATCTGTGAAAATGGTCATTAAAAGTGGATTTCAGTATAATTTCTTGTCAAGGCTGTTCCTGGTATTATGCCCCAACCATGACAGCCAACAGTAATAGAGACACACTTGTGAGTTCACTTTAATCCTGATAAGGTCAGTTTTTTTGCACATCTGCCATATACCAGGCCTCCAGAACTGAAAGACTACAGGGCCCCTCCAGACAGCCTCCGAGCAAATGAAGGACAAAGGTGTATTTGGAGTTGAACCGCCTCGAGGACAAGGGTTGTCTCATACATCTGAGTATCTCCTGTGTTGCTTTTGTGACACATGCACATATAATTATTGAGTGAATGAATGAATGAATGTGTGAAGGCAACATTGGCCAAAACGGAATCTGGTTAATGAAACAGACTGACAAACATGGCTGGCCTATTTTGTGAGGGAGATTCTCTAGGTTGCTTTTTCTTAATTATGAAAAATGGTAAGCATACATAAAAGTAGAGGGAATAGTACAAAGAACTCTCATATGCTCATCACTCAGATCCAGCCACTAAATTTGACTGTGGTAAATCAAGATTTTACCACATTTGTTGCATCCATTTTCTTTTTCTATTTCCTTTTTTCCCCATTGTTGAAATATTTGGAGTAAACCCCAGACTTCATGTCATTTCGCCACTATGTGTGCTTGAGTAAGCGTAGTTCAGAAATATCAGTCTTATCTAACTTAATCATCTTGTCACTCTCACACCTGACTAAGTGAATGTACATTTCTTGGAATCATTCTATGCTCTGTACATAGTAAAATTTCCTTAAGAAATGTCTTTTTATAGATTGTTTGAATTGGAATCCAAACTAAGTCCGTGTGTTATGTTTTGTTGGTGAGTTCTTTAAGTTCCTTAAGTCTTTTTAAGGAAAAGTCCAATTTGTATACCATTTGTGGTTAAGTCTTTTTAAGGAAAAGTCCAATTTGTATACCATTTGTGGATATGCTTAATTGAAGGACCCTTGAACTGTTTCCAATATTTCATTACAAAAATGCTGGATCGATGATCTTTTACATGGGTCATCTTGTTTGTGTTAGTGTATGTGTAAGGTAAATTCCAGAACTACGGTTTCTGGGTCAAATAGAAATGCATATATAATTTCTGTAATAATGCTTAATTACTCTTCATAGAGGTTGTACCATATTGCATTCTCACCAACAATGTTTTTAAGTAACTGTTTCACCAATTGGCATTGAATTTTTAAATATTTGACATTTTCATGGAGGAGAAATGGTAAAAATGTTTTGTTGGTGTCGTTATAATTACATCTTTAAAATTATGCATGAGGGCTTTCTATGAATCCGAAGTTCATAAATTTCCTGTTGGATTTATTTTCATTAATACCTAGGATCTCTTTATATGGGAAGGAAAATTGTTATCATGAGAGTTACAAATATTTTTGCATGGTTTCTAGTATGTTAATAAATATGTGCAATGATTACTACAGTCAATTTTAGGGCATTTTCATTATCCCGAAAAGAAGCGCTGTCTCCTTTAGCTATTACCCTCCCATCTGACCACTATCTGCCAGCCCTAAGCAACCACTACTTTACTTTCCCTGTATGTGGGTTTCCCTGTTCTAGACTTTCATATTAATGGAATCACATAGCCTGTGGCGTTTTGTGACTAGCTTATTTCATTCCACATGATGTCTTCAAGGTGCATCCATATGGTCACATGTCTCAATGCTTCATTCCTTTCTTTGCAGCTGAATTACATTCCGTTGTGTGGCTCTACCACATTTTATCTGCCCATTCATCAGCCCATGAACTCTCGCATTGCTTCCACCTTTTGGCAATTGTGGATAATGCCGTTATGAACATCGGTGGGCAAATATTTATTCGAGTCCCTGCTTTCAATTCTTTTGAATATATGCCTAATCGAGGGATTGGCGGGATCAAATGGCAAATCTATACTTAGCTTTATGAGGATCTGCCAAGCTGTGCCTTCTGCAGGGGCTGCACCATTTTACACCGCCACCGGCAATGACTGAAGGCTCCTGTTTCTCCACGTCCTCTCTGACACAGGACCAGGATGGAACGAGACAAAACAAGAACACCCCACAACCATGTGTGAGCAAAGGCAAAAATAAGAACATCATGCAAATCACAAAAATAACCGCATGTTGCCCTCTCCTGACTCATGAGTGAGTGTTGTTTCATTATCACGCAGTTTCAGCCTTCATCGGCCCTCCTCTCTTTAGATAAAAACCATCAGGAAACCCAATCCTAGAATGATTTCTGCTTTCTGACACTATTTGATCCAGAGAAAAACCATATACTTCCTTGAACCCTCCTCTAGATCATTTAATAGACTCCAGTCCTGCAGTGAGCTCTGTGCCTCACTCATGGAGACATCCCACAGCTCCCTACGGGGCGTGGGCTCTCTTGTTGCAACAATCATCAACAAACTCAAGTTGGTTTGAGTCTAGATGTGTTCTTGGTAGCCTTTAGTTGGTGGGTACCAACCGCATTAGCTGTTATGTCTTCCTTGTGAATTCCAACCTTTAGCAATATAAAGTGCCTTTCTTTGTTATTTGATGCTTGGCCTGAATTTTATCTTGTTTAATATTATAATCACAACCTCTGCTTAATTGTTCTTGCAATTTTTTATTTTAAAGCTTTGTTAATTACTTAATTTTAGGTGTGTCTCTTATTTACAGTATGAAATTGAATAACCGTTTAGTGATATTACTGGGAGATCTTTTCCTTTCAATTCATGAATTAAACTTACGTATCTTTATTGATAGAAAATATATGTTTGGTGTTAAGTCTGTCATTTTAAGTTATGCTTTGTGCTTTTATATTAAAACGTTTTAAAACTTTTACTGTGCTTACTTTTCTTTTCTTTCCAAATTACAGTTTCCCACGTTGTTGTTTAGGAAGTTTTATTTTTTAATCTTGTGATTACCTTTACCTGATTCTCTGGTTCCCTCCTTCCTTAATCAAGAACTATTTGCACATGTGAGCAATGATAAAATTACCTTCTGTTCAGTTTTCCCTGGTACACAGTGTGCCCTTTCTATATGTAGATTCAAGTCTGTCAAGTAGCACAAAAGTATTTACTTTTGATGAAGTCCAATTTATCTATTTTTTCTTTTGTTGTTTGTGCTCTGGTTGCCGTATCTAAGAAACCAGTACCTAATCCAAGATCATGAAGATTTATGCTTATGCTTTTTCCTAAGAGTTTTATAGTTTTAGCTTTTGTTTCCAGATCAAGTCTTCAAACTCCAGTGTATATTTTAACACTTACAGCACATCTCAACGCAGACAGTCACATTTCATTTACTCAATAGCCACATATGGCTAGTGGCTATTATACTGGACATCATTGAACAATGCAAGTCTAGAAATAAACCAATAGCAATGAGCACCCCTGGGGGCCAGAAAGGGATAACAGAGCAGGGAGAGGAGCACTGTGAGTGGAAATATCCACCTCAAATAATAGAAATGATATTGTGGTTGGTTTATTGTTTTATATTAAACTCCTTATCTATCAAATTGGATCTCCACAAGTAAGGGAATGGATTTGGATCAACAACTGACATCAGCGCAAAAGGTAATCAAGATATCTTAGTAATATTTTTACACCGATTTTATTTAAAAATGATAAGATTTTTGGATGTATTGGGTTAAATGAAAAGTATTACTAAAATTGGTTTCACTTGTTTCCTCTTACTTTTAAGAAATATAACTACCAAAACATTTGCAGTCATATGTATTGCTCACTTATATTGCTATTGGGCAGCAGTGTTCTAGACCTTTTTAGTGGCCAAAACTAGGAATACCTATACTTTAAAAAGAGAAAAATAATGATTCCATACTGATATACAATTCATATCAAAGATGACAGGTTTTAAAACAAAGATGGCAACTAATTTTGATTTTATATTTGTGTCTTTTCTCTTTATGATTTCCTAACTTTATTTCTTATTTGCGGCATTTTCGAAGTAGCAGTGACAATGTTTCTACTAAAAATAATACAGCCGAATGCAATTTGTGATTTCTAGGCAGTGTGTTGCCTTTGGAGATAGTCTGTGTGGGAGATACACTCAAAATATAATGTTTTAGACTCACTTGAAATAATTCTTCATATAGTTAACACTATCTGATATACTATTTTAAAATTGTATTTGTTTCAGTTTGTTATTTTTATGGAGTATTCTTTTTATCTAATTAAAGCATTATGTAAACACATTTGCATGGTTCCAAAATCAAAACAGGAGACCATGTGCATTCAGAGAAATTGCTTTCCTACTAGCTGCCTATTCTCTTCCTTCCGTTAGATTGCAGTTAATTATTTATGATTCATTCATCAATTGTTACTTTTTAATATACACTCATATTTGTATTCCCCCACTCGTGTTCTTAGATAAAAAGCAGCATACCATAAGTAATGTTCTGTCCCTCGCCTTTTCATTTGTCAATATAACTTGGACATTGCGTTATCACACCATAGCAGTATATATAGAACACCCTCTCTATTTGCATTTCCATATAAAGTAATTAGCATGTCAATTTACACACACACAAACATATCACCACCACCACCAGCAACAGTAATCCTGTGGGATTGTGAGTGCGTTGAAGCTATTGATCAGCCTGGGAAAAATGACGCTTTTATAATTGTGGTCTTCCAATCCATGAGCATGGGATAGCCCTCCACTTATTTACTTCTCTAATTTCTGTTGGAAATGTTTAACTTTCATTGTTGAGGTCTTATTAGATCTGTCTTAGTTATTTGATGCTTTAAGAATTTTAAAACATTTATTTAAAAAGTTACATAGAGTAAAATGAACTCTTTTTAGTGTAGTGTTATGAATTTTATAGGTGTGTAGAGTCATGTAATCACCAACAACCAAGAATAAAGAATAGTTCCAAAACTCCCCCCAAATTTGCTCATGGTGCTTCACTGTAGTCCACTGCTCTCTTCACCCCTTTGCCTTCTCCAGAATATCATATGAATGGATTCATATAACATGGAAATGTATATGTTTGGTTTCTTTCACATAGCATCAAGAATTTAACATTCATCCATGGTGTGCATATAATTCATTTTTATTACTGAGTGGCATTTTATTGCACTGATGCACAATTTGCCCATTCACCAGTTTAAGGGCAGAAGGGTTGTTTCCAGTTTTGTGTGATTATGAATGAAACCACTAATATAAAATCAAAATTAGTTGCCTTCTTCATTTTAAAACCTGTCATCTTTAATATGAATTGAATATCAGCATGGAATCATTATTTTTCTCTTTTTAAAATATCAGTGTTCTAGTTTTATCCACTAAAAAGATCTAGAACACTGCTGCCCAATAGCAATATAAGTGAGCAATATATATATAAATGTATGTGTTCTGGTAGTTAATTTTTTTAAAGTAAAAGGAAATAGAGTTCTCACCTGCCATGCCGGAGACCTGGGCTCGATTCCTGGTGCCTGCCCATGAGAAAAAAAAAAAAAAAAAAAAAAGTAAAAGGAAACAAGTGAAACCAATTTTAAAATTTATGTGTGAACATAAATTTTCATTTCTTCTCCTGAGTGTAGGTTTGGTAGGTAGTTTAGTTAATAAGCTGCCGGAATTTCATATACCAGAAATAGAACAGCTTTATTAAGTTGCAAGTCTACAGTTCTAAGGCCATGAAAATGACCAAATTAAGGCACCAACAAGAGGTTGCCTTCACTCAAGAAAGGCTGATGAAGTTCAGAGTTTGTCTCTCAGCTGGAAGGGCACATGCTGAAGTCTGCTAGCTTTCTCTCCCGGCTTCTTGTTTCATGAAGCTCCCCTGGGAGTGTTTTCCTTTGTCATCACCAGAGGTCTCTGGCTACATGGGCTCTCTTGGTTCTGGTGGCTCTCAAGCTTTTTCCAAAATGGTTCCCTCTTAAAGGGCTCCAGTAAGCAACCCCACCTTACTGGGATGTAATGGATGGAGACACATCTTCATAGAAAACATTTACTCAGAGTTACCACCCACAAGTGGATGGGTCACATCTCCATGGAAACAATAAAAAAGATACCACCCAGCAATATTGAATGAGGATTAAAGAACTTGGCTTTTCTGGGGTACACAACAGATTCAAACTGGCACAGTAGGTTATATTGGAAACATGTTTAACATTAAAGAGAAATCCGGAACCGTCTTCTAAATTGGCTGTATTATATATATATTTTTTTGAACTTTTTATTTCAAAATAATTTCAAACTTCCAGGAAAGTTGCAAAAATAACACAAACCCCATACAGAGAACTCTAGCACATCTATACACATCGTCTCCTCCACCCCCATAGCCAGAGCCACCAATTTTATTAACAGTGTCATTCTGTCTATCAGTCCATCATCTAACAATCTGTCACATTTATGTAATGTTTCTCTATCATCATTTTCATCTGTTTATCATAATCATCTCTCTGTGTATCTACCTGTTTCTGAATACTGGAGAGCAGGTTGCACACATCATGCTCCTGGGACACATAACAAACATTTCCAGATACATTTCCTTATAACAAAGACATTCACTTAGTAATCACCTGAAGTGCAGTTTTCAAATTCAAGAAATTTAGTATTGATATAAAGCTTGCGTTCTGTATCTAATTTTTTCATATGTCCCAACAATGTCCTTTTGCGCCTTTTCTCCTCCATTCTCAGTTCCCCTCCAGTGTCATGCATTGCACTGAATTGCCATTATCTCTTTAGCTGCTCCTCTTTTTTTTTTTAAAAAAAAATTATGCAAACATATATACAGCATAAGTCTTTCCATTCCACCCCCTCCCGACCGCACCATTCTGCGGAAATAATCACACCTACAACATTGTGCTTCTGTCACCACCATCCGTTTCTAGAGCGTTTCCTTCACACTAAACCGGAAGCTTACGCCCCATTATGCCTTATCTCCTCATCGCCCTTGTCCCTCACCCCCGTGACCTGTCCTTTACTTTCGGTGGCTGCGCTGTTTCTGCATTCCTACCAGCATGTATGAGAGTTCCCATCCCCAACACCAAAGGCATTGTTTTTTTTAAATTTTAGCCATACAGTTGGTCTGCAGAGGTATCATATTGTGGCTTTAATTTGCATTTTCCATATTGGTGAAGTGTCTGCTCAAGGCTTGTTCCCGTTTTTTATGTTGGATTGTATGTTTTCCTGTTGTTGAGTTTTGAGAATTCTGCGTATAAACAGGATGCAAATCCTTTGTCAGATGTATGGTTTACAATATTTTCTCCCAGTATGTGGCCTGTCTTTGTATTCTCCTAATAGTGTCGTTCACAAAACAAAAGTTTTTAATTTTGAGGACGTCTAATAACAATTTTTATCTTCTATGGATTGCACCTTTGCTGTCTTATCTAAGAACTCTGCCTAACTGAAGGTCACAAAAATTTTCTCCTGTTTTGTTTTCCAAAAGATTTATAGCTTTACTTTTTATATTTAAGTCTATAATGTAGTTTGACTTAATAATTTTGGAAAGTGTAAGGCATGGGTTGAGGTTATTTAATATAATCTAATTCAATTATTTTCATATGGTTGTCCAATTGTTCCGGCATCATTTGTGTAAAACTATGCTTTCTCCACTGACTTGCTTTAGCATCCTTTAAAGAAATGTGTTAACTATATTTCTGTGAACCTATTGCTTGAATATTTACTATTCTACTGACCTGTGGAGCTATTATAAATGTTGCTGTTTCTTTATTTCAATTTCCAATTGTTAATTGCTAGTAAGCACAAATACAACTATTTTCGTACATTGACCTCTTATCTTGCAAGCTTGCTAAACTCACTTCTAGGGACTTTTGCATGTAAACAATCATGTCATATGAAAACAGACAATCTGTATGGCACTCACCTTTTCTTGCCTTATTGAATTGGCTAAGCTTGCCTCTTTTATGCTCACCCTGTGTATACATACACCACTTAGGTGTTAGACTTGACGGTAATTTATATGCAGATTATGAGGCTTGCTTCTCCGAGGTTCTCCTCTCTGATTTTAATTCTCAAGTTCTAGCTACTCTGGTATCTTTGAACTCCATATTCTTTCTCCAGAGCCAAGTAAGACTAACACATTTCTGCTACGGGTCTGATTCACTGCCTGTAGGACACCGGAAGTAGTCAGGAAAACAGCCATATGAATGTGAGAAAGCCATCACCTGTACCTCCCTTTCCTCATGAGTTGAAGCCCCCCAAATCCTGCCTGTGCTCATTCCCCTGGGAGCCCACTGTGGTGGGTTGAGTGTTGAGGACACATCCAAGAGATGTGTCCACCTGGAAGCCGTGAATGTGACTTTATTTGAAAAAGATGTCTTTGTATATATATATATATATATATATATATATTTGGTTAAAAATCTCTGGATGAGATCATCCAGACGGGCCTTAAATCCAATGACAAGTGCCCTTAGAAGAGGAAAAGGCACAGAGAAGAAGACAGAATAGGAGAGGGCACAGAGACTCAGAGGAGAAGTTTATGTGAAGATGAAGGTGGAGACTGGAGACACGCAGTCAAGGAAGCCAGGGGATTTCTGGAGCCACCAGAAACCAGAAAAGGGGAGGTCTCTGCTGACACCTCGATTTTTAATTTCTGATCTCTAGAACTGCAAGAGAAGGAACTTCTGTTAAGTTACCAAGAGTGGGGTAATTTGTTACAGCAGCTTTAGGAAACTAAATACACTCATGCATATTTTGTTGAGGTTTTGTGGTTATTTTCAGTGGGGCAGTTGGTTTGGAAGCCTAAAAATAAAGAAGCCAATATCAAGGATTTATGTATGTAAGTAATTCCCAGCCTTTCTTTTTCTTACACGACTCAGGTTCAAATGTATCTATTTAAATGTTTTGGGAACACCAACCAGGTTGAAGAGTGGCTGCCCGAGGATTGCTCACAGAAGGTCTGCAGTGCTGGTAGTGTTTATTATTTTGTAATGGTTAGAATTGTGGAAGTGGAAAAGTGTGACTATGCACATAAAAAACTCCAAGAATTCTAGGTTTTGCTGGAGTCACCTGATGACATGACTGCTTAATGTCTGTACTCCTTATCTTTGCTTTTTTAGAATCATTCCAGGTTCTGTAAATAGTACTGACAACATCCTACTCTTCTATTGCCCCAGGCAATGACTAAAGGGGCATTAATGAGAAAGATTCTATGAAAAACTTATGTATTCCTATAGCAGCCTGAAATTCTAATGCCTTTTAAAGCATGAGATCCTCGTCATTCTCCTGTGTCATAAAATGCTTCCATTTTTTGGCGTCATTCTCCTAACTAAGCTCTTATGGGTATGAAGCGATGCATAATTAGCTGATTTGGTACATACCTTCTTTTTTTTAAAAAATGCAGTTTTAGTGAGATGTATTCACATACCATATAATTATCCAACGTGTACAATCAATGGCTCACAGTATCATCATATAGTTGTGCATTCATCACTACAATCAATTTTTGAATATTTTCATTACCCAAAGAAATACATATAAGAATAAAAGTAAAAATGAAAAAGAACCCCCCAAAACATCCCATGCCCCTTATCTCCCCCCCAAATGACAGTGTTACTTTCTGTACGCTGAATCCCATGTAGAGTATAAATATATTCAAGTTAAGAACTTTGTCATCTATTTATTTTGTGTCTACTGCACATCTTAACAGAATCTATTGGTTCACAGCTGTTCCATAAATGTGCTCAACAGCTAAATTACAGTTTCATATAACATCACCTTTTAGTTTTTCAAGGTTATATTTCCAAAAAATTGTATTGATGTTCAACCTAAAATTAACTCCTTTAGTAAACAATCTGAAGCACAAAAGCTGTTCCAAGCACACCATAAATATTGTTGTGAATTATCCATACAGTCCTATAAAATAAACTTTGCAACATCTTTCCAAAACCCTTAACTTCAGGGATCTATTTTGCAACAAGGAAATAGACTGTATATTAAATTTCAGGATGCAAGAATCCATAATACTAAGTGTGGTGGGTTGGATTTATGTAGCCCAGAAGAAGTTGTTCTTAAACATAATCCGTTCCTGTGGATGTGAGCCTATTGTGAGTAGGACCTTTTGAAAGGGTTACTTCAATTAAGGATGACCTAATTCAATCGGGATAGATATTAGTCCTATTATTAGAGTCCTTTATCAATCAAATGAAATTGAAGCTGAAGTTTAACAGAATCCCAAAAGAAGGGAGAGGCCAGGAAACACCACCATGTGACAGAGAAGCCGAGGACCAAGGATCATGGGCAGCGAGCTTTGGAAGAAATGCTTTGGAAGAAAGCATCACTTTGATGATGCCTTGATCTGGACTTTTCCTAAACTCAAAATCCTGAGCCAATAGATTCCCATTATTTAAGCCAATCCATTGCATGATTATGCTTTAGCAACAAGGAAACATAAAACCCTAAGGTTTTTGGAAAACAAATTTGGCGGTGTGGTATAGGTGTTTCAATTTGTTGTAGAAGGGTGGGGCTCTCAGCTCATGCCACCGTGTCACTGCTGGAATGGGTGGGGTGGTCGTTCTGCAGTGCAGAGCAGCCCCCAACTGTAACTGATCACTCTTTTGGCTTTAGTCTTCTTTTGAACCAATTAATTGCCGTAGAAAAATGTAGACATTTTATAATGAGACTCAACTTATTCTGGGCATGAAGGCCATAAATGAATGTTATTCTTCTTATATTTCCTGAGAGGAATTCAAATTGAGGGGAAAAATTAATGTTAGGAATATCTAGAAGTTTGTCCTAGAAATTGAAATGATCACTTGCACTTTGAATTTCATTTCCTTCAACATTGAGTATTGTTCCTTACTCTCTCTACACTGAGGCTTCCTCCTTTGTCAGAGATTAATGTTTTCTACTTATTCACACAAAATATTAAAGTGAATCTATAAATATTAAGCATATGCCTTTCATTAGTCAAACTTTTAATTCACATTATTGATAAACATCAAAAGATATTGGACCAAAGTGATAGCAGGACATTACGAATGTAATTGACAGCACTAAATTATATATTTGAATTAAAAGGGGGAAATTATAGGTTATATCTACACTGGAATAAAATGTTTAAAAGAACATTGGACTATACAACACAAACAGTAAACCCTAATGTAAAGCATAGACTATAGTTAATAATACAATTATGAAATGCTCTTTCATCAATTGTAACAATTATACCACACTAATGCAAGGTGTTAATAATGGGAACTCTGTATTCTATGAATGATTTTTCCATAAACCTACAAATTCCCTAAAAAAACATACTGTGCCAGAATTGAAATGCGTAATACCTCTAAAACAAAGTAGGCAACTTTATTTTAATTATGTAAAAGTGTTTCGTGTATTTCTCTATTCTTGTTCTAGATGAGGAGTTGGGCGCTGGGTGATGAGACGTTTCCATTAAAAATCATCCTATGTATTTTATATAAACTTACCCTTTCCTTCTCTTGATGGGAATGAAAAGGGTAGTCAGTTGGGAGCAGCAGCTATCTTGAGGGGAAAAAGGTGTGTCCTGGTAAAGGACAATGGAGCTGATTCATTGTGATCATACAGTCAGAACTGGAGTGCTGTAAAGGGCATTAGAGATGCTCTCTCCGTGATCCTTTTGTAATAGGTGAGGAAAACTGAATGTCAGAGCGGTGATGGACTTGCACAAGGGCACACCGCCAGTTGACTGCGCAGAGATAAAACCAGGAAAGGTGCTCTTCATGACAACCCACGCTCAGGACTCGGGCTTCTCGCCCATGCCAGGAGCTCCCCCGTCCTGCAGGGTATACAGAAAGGTTCACTGGAGGAACTCCTTCTAGGGTGTTGCATGACCAAAGGAAATGAAGACATTTACACTTAGTTTTTAAATACCTTTTTGACAAGGTACAATAAGGGAAAAGATGCCTTAATCCCATGCAGGATACCCGCCAGCTTCCCTCCACCTACTTCTTCTCACACCTGGTAAGCCAGAGCCCATCTGCTAAACGAAGTACGCAGCTGAGGTGGGATTTCTCCAGAGGGAGCACGAAACGTTAACAGTAGCTCTAAGATTGCTGAATTTGTTGACTAGTGCCAGGTGGCTTGGGCATTTTACATAAAGGCAAAACGACGAAAGTTGGGATGCTTGGTATTTTAAAATCTGTGAAAATTAAAAAAAAAAGACATGTTTGCTGAAAATTATTTAAGTATCACTAAACTGAAATCTCTTCTTTCTCTACCTTCTCTTCCATGCTCTATGGTATCCACTGGAATAAGATTGGGGAGATTCATATGTGTACACAAATGAAAGAATTAGGATTTTGTTTTGTTTTATAAAAATGATGCTGTGTTCTGCATACTTGTTTTTCATCCCCCAATAAAATTTCTTGGATTGTACTCCGTATTAGTACCTACAGATCTACCCTTTTCTTTAAACAGGTACATAGTATTCCATAGTATGGATAGTCTGTTAGGCAATTTAACATTTCTCTGTTGAAGGACACATTGAGTTGCCTCTGATTTTTTTATTATCTATAAATAATACTGAAATAAATGTCCTTGCGCACATATCTGTATGTGTCGGTATCACATGTGTGAGTATTACTTTTTGCTATATCTTTGAGGTGGAAGTTTTTGGCCAATGCAATATTCGGACATTTAAAAATTTTCTAGGTAGAGTCAGTTCACTTTGAAAGTTTGATATAAAGATGAAAACCAAGGTAGCAGGATAGGTCCATATAACATGTCTAAGAATAATAGTACCAAAAATCTACATTTGGAAACAAACTAAAGTAATTGGCTTGTCCATTTTGAAATTCATTCAAAGTGGCTTTGAGTCGGAATCTCAAGACCCACCTTCACGCTCAACGATTCACCAGGACTCTTAAGACTCAGAAAAGTTATCATATTCACAATTACAATTTATTACAGTGAAAGGATACAGATTAAATCAGCTAAAGCAAAAGACATGGGAATAGTGTAGGAGAAACTAGGCATAAACTTTCAGTTGTCCTTTCCTAGTGGAGTTGCATGGACAATGCTTAATCCTCAAGCAACTTGGTGTGACAATACATGCCACGTATTGCCAACCAGAGAAGCTTACCCAAGCCTTGACATCCATGTTTTTATGGAAAGTCAGTCACCTAAGTATTCAGTGTCCTTTGATCGATAGTTACTCTGTCTGTACACACCCAAGGTCAAACCCATACATCACAGCCCAAGGTCCAAGGAATACAAAGACAATCTTATCATGCAAGGTGTTCCAAAGGGCTCAGAGTTTATCTGCTAGGAGCAGGTCAAGTGCTAATCCTCTGAATTAGGCCTTCTTTGGAAGGCAGAAGGCTTGACTCACTGGGCCTGCTGAATTAACCCTTTTCTGCCCAGGCTTCTTGTACTTTAGTGGAAATATTCTGTAATTATAGGTTTTGATCTTCTCAAAGAGATGGAAATATTAAGGCCACTTGGAGGATGACCAATCATTTCTTTATTTTAGGATTGAGAAACTTCTACTGCTTCACATAAATGGAGCCATAATGTACATGGTGGAATCAGTGTCTGACCAGAGTTCATGTGACCTGACAGAAGGTTCTGAATTTGAGTCTGGAGAGACTCACCATTCCAATAAAGGTCAGGGATTTGTACATGGGAACAAAGTAAGCCTCTCATTGACAGATAGGAAGTCTAAAGGAAAGTGTAGCTTTGGGGTACTGGTCCTTGCTTTGTTGGAGGAGAAGTGATATTAATAAATGTTCGACATCCAACAACAATTAATAGCTATTAGAAACAGAGCAAACATTTATTGTGAACCTACCATACACCTGATCTACCAAGTGGAATAGAGCTGAGTGGTGTGGGGTGTGGGTAATAAGGCACAAAATGGAGGAAAGAGGTTTTCCAAGTGTGATGTGTTTTAGGTGGTTTATTGAAGATATACAGACTTCACTCAGTAGACATCAGACAGCATCAGTTCTATTCTAGTCCCTTCTCAGAAAGATCCATCCCCAACTCCCACCTCTGCTTACTTACCTGTCCTCTAACTCCAAGGAATTGCCTTCCCATCTTTATCCTTGTCTTATTTTTTTCTGATCTGTCAATTTCCCTTTAAAGTAAATGCATTTGTGTCAAAACCATAGGTCAATAAGATATGTTAAGTAAAACATTGTATATGTGGCAGGTGGATGTTAGCGTAGGAGTTGCTGAAGAAGAAAATAAAGAATATAGCTGAACAAAGCCAATTATGTAAACATAGGACCATTCAAGGCTATTCAGTAAGTTGCTTTTGGGAAAAGAAAAAGATGGAGAGATCAACGATTTTAAAATCTGCCCTTTCTTTGTTCCTTCACTGAATTAATGGCTAATAACACTTCTCTATAATATTATCAGTATATTAGTGACAAGAATTTATATGTAGTGATTTTATTTTTGTTATTTCCAGTATGAAATTATTATTTTGGTCATTTTTTCCTTATGTATAATAGTTTTGCTTTGTGTAGCTTATGTAAAAATTTATGGTGACTTGTTCCTTTTGTTAACATAAGTTTCTCTCTTTGTGCTCCTTAAGTCTTTTTCTGTAATTGGTGTTGTGTCCCTGGCTTATTGTTTGTTTCTGGTTACCTAGTAAATATATCTCTATCCTCTTCTTTTTGACATGAAGTACTCCCAATCCAATTCCAAGTGTTTAGTACGTATTCATATGGTGGAGCATTGCCTGGTTGAGGTAGTATCTTTTTGTATTTCCATTGCCTTTTGAATCATTGTGGCAGTGAAAAAATTATAATCTCCAGCATCTACTGCATCTAGGGCTCTTCCTTTCTCCACTTCCCTCCCAAATTTTACATTGAGGACTGAATCTCTCAGGATGAAATACACTGCCATGTGCTCCTTTTCTCCACCTTCCTGTTTCCTAGAAGTTGCAGCCTCCTGACCCATGTAGAAAGAGATAGAGCAGTGTTTGAGCAGTCTGGAAAATGTCTCAGACTAACATAGATGAAGGACTGTTGCTTAGTTTTCCATTCATAAATTTCTGAGCTGAGGGCAGAAAATAAGGTGTGGTACACACTATTTTTGCCATCCCATCTGTATTTTCCCTCTTCTGTTATCAATTTCAATTTTTCTTTGAGAGAACTATCCTTTCTCTGTTCTCCAGGGCTGTTTATGGGGAAGCAATAGGAATGCAATGGCTTCATTTGAGCATGTTTTCCCAAAGTGATGCCTTCTCAGAAAATAAGACCAAGGTGGAGCTTTGCATTTTCTTCTTCTCCCTGTGGGTAGAACCTGGCAATGAGTGATGTTGCCCTAGTTATTCCCCATGATTTCAAAGGGCTCCTCCTTTGGCTTCAGAGAGGAGGCAGTGGCTCTGGCATGGCCAATAAGAGCATTTCCTATTCTCCTGGTTGCAGTGCTTTGTTCAAGGATGAGAGGTGATCCAGTCAGAGTCCATGAGCCATAATGTTCTCTAGCTGAGAAAGAAACAGGTGTTCTTTTCTTATGCATGTGTACCCAGGGGACTGAGAACCTAGAGCTGCTAGGAGTCGCCATATGGGAACTGAGAGCCACTGAATTCAGTTAACACAAGAAAATGCAGAGTCAAAAATGAAAAGGAGTTGATTCTTAATACCGTTCAAACCTCTAAGTCAAGCTTCACCTGAACTTTTCTGCTATTTTGTTTGACTTGCAAGACATCACCGTGGGATAGGAAAGCCAAGGAACCCTAAGGAATGCCAGACTGCCAGAACACTACCAACCCAGGAGGGAGCAAGCCTTCTAGCCTCTGAAACCCCAAGACAATAAATTCTGGTAATTTAAGCCAACCCATTGGGTGGTATTTGTCACAGCAGCCTGGAAATAAGACAGAAACTGAGTATAATCTTTGATGTTGGAAGGTGCTTGTTGGATATTTAATTGGAGATGACCTATGAGCAATTGTCAAGATTAAGTCTGAACCTTGGGAGAGAAATCTATGCTAGAGATAAGAATTTGAGTATATTAGCAAAAAATTAGTGATTGAAGCTGAGGAAAGAAAACATCTGAGGCCAGAAATTATGGAAAGAGGATACAGGTGCATCAGACTTTAAGAGGTAGGTAGAAGATGAGGCCATAACAGATGAAAGAGAAGTGCTAGAGAGAGGTTAAGAAAAAAGGAGGCATAGGAAGATTGCTCAACCATTGAATGATCCCTTCTGATCAGGTGTTACCTCCACCTACAAGCCTAATGCCAGCCATCCTATAAACTCAAGAAGCAAATCATTACCAGATATCATCTACTTTGGTTATTGGTGTCTTGATTCTGGTCTGTTGCTTTGCCCTGGGACATGAGTTCCTGCAGGTATCCTGCTTTGCCTGGATA
>PVIY010027183.1:0-34455 GCA_004026745.1 Myrmecophaga tridactyla
TGTTGCACAGTCTGTATCCCTTCAGCTCCAATTACCCAATATCTTACCCTATTTCTATCTCCTGATGGTCTCTGTTACCAACGACATATTCCAAGTTTGTTCACTAATGTCAGTTCAAGGATATGAAAATTTTAATCCTAAAGTGCTACATTCTCTATCCTTCCAAACCTCAAGCTAAGAATCTGTTCAGAAATTTTATACTTGAAAGAAGTCCCTTAACATTACTTCTGGGAATTTGGCCTCTCCCTAAAACTAGCTCAATTCTTTATAGAAGATTTTACATTTCCCAGGAATTGGGAAATGACTAAAGGAAAAAGAATTAAGACTCAAGGGATAATTAGGAAGGTATGCACAAGATTTTTTAATAGTTCTACTATCAGGTAAAAAAAACAAAACACAAAACACCTTTTATAGTGCCCAGACTCTTGGTGGAACTTCAGTAAGAGGATTAAAAGGGAAAAACTTGCAGGAGCAGATCTTCCAGCCATGAGTTATTTTCTATATAATGGATCAGTGGGAAATCCACTTTAGTAGCTGCTTGGAAAGCATAACCTAGTAATGACCATACCTCCATATGTCCTGGCACTGATACCTGTGTACTTTGCCACACTGGGTAAGGACTCAGTTGCTTCTCATGAATTCTCTCATCCTGTGCTAAGGACACTAGCTATATAATCTCTAAGATCCTTTCCAGTTCAAAGAGTCTATGGTTCTATACTTCATTGCCACTTTTTCCACTGAAAATCTACCTACCCCGCAATGGTTAATTACAAGGTTGAAAGGCCTTTAATGAATTTAACTCACAAAAGGAATTTAAAAGGAAAAATCAGTATTGAAAATAAATGTGATCATTTTATGTAAATTTACCTATTTTTGTCTTGTTTCCACCAAAGCACCTTTTTTTTGTGTTTGATTTGGTCTTTCTCTTCCACATTATAAACTTTTTCAGCTGCTTGGTCTAGTAGCAGCTTCTGTTATGATAACAAATAGTCATAAAAGTTTAGTGACTTATAACATGTATTTCTTCATTTTATATGAGGGCTATAGGTGGCTACAGCTTTGCTGGGCTCTTCTGAGCTCTGCTGTGCTCCAGGAAGTCCCTGCCATTTTCTTCCTGTATTGTTAACTCTACCCTGGCAAATCTGCTTTCTCTACTTTTATCTTACCATTGAAAGTCTTCTGTCAAGGTCTGATCTCTTCATAATTGCCAATTTCACTGGCTGCTTCTTGGCTCACATTATACCTGGCCTTTCCATTCTCTCTTGATAATTTTTGTCATCTCCTTTATGAAATACAATTCTTTCCTGGTTTAATTCTTACCTCTCTCTATTTTTTCTTTTTTTATATATACTGTCCCAGAGTTCCACTCTCAGCCCGCTGTTTTTCTTCCTCTACAATGAGATGCAGTATGTCAAAGCAATCATATATGTAGCTCTGTAGTCAGTTTGGACCCCTATGAATATCACTTGCTACCTAAATAACCTTGAAAAAGTGACCTAACCTTAATATGCTTCTGTTTCATCATCTCCAAAATAGGGAAATAATAGTGCCATGCTCATAGGGTTATCATAAGAATTAAGTAAGTATATTATATGTAAAACAATTAGAACAGTGCCTCTTTCATAGTAAACATTCAACAAATGTTAGCTCTTATTATAGGCTCTCTATACTCAAAGTTGTTCACTACGTGCTGAAAATTATCAAATTCTGGCTCTGCATCAGCTAGTACTCTCCTTCAGTGTTAGCCCTCTTTTACGATCAACCCAAGGTGAAAGTGCAAGTCTTTCCCATCTTTTTTGAGTAGGCATCTTATCCTGGACTTGTACACCTGGCCTTAGAAATTTCCCCATCTACAAGAGTTCAAATGTCCCCTCTACTTCTTATTAAATAGACTTTCCCCCATCCTGGGTGCTCTTTGTATGTGTTAAAGCAGCTAATCCTTTGCCCCAGGACACTTTGATTTAATTGTTTCTTACACTGCCTCAGCTGTCTATAGCTGCTTTTGCCTGCAGGGTAAGTTCTGGGAGGGCAAGCCAAAGAGAAGTTTCTTGGTTCAGGGCTTCAGGCTGTCACCTGATAGATTGGCATCAATATGTAGGCACCCTAATAAGCGCAAAAAGTTTGTCTGCTCCCTCCAGAAGAACAGGGGTTGGGAACCAACAAGGGAGTGCAGTCTGGCTCTACAACTTGGAAGCATTGTATACCACCATCTTGGTCAACCAGAGCCCTAAAGTCCTACCATTTTTAAGTTGCCTTTATCTTGATTCAGCATTTGCCATTACTGCAATTCTTTGACTGTTTTCTGGAGCTTTGAGAAAGATGTTTCTGCCAGTTCTTGTTGTTTTTTTTTCAAAAGTCTTGTGGCGGGAATGGAGTCCTGGAGCATCTCACTCTACTGTCTTGATCTAGCATTATCTTTACACGAATGTCTGACCAAGTACGAATCAATTTCAACCAAGCGCTATCAAAATTATGTACATTTCAAGTTAATGGAATCTAAACTAAGGTAAAGTTATTGGAAAGAGAAATATTTAATTTGACAGGTCCTCTGGCCCTTTCTTGTCCTCAAAAGCAAACTAGAAAACTCAGTAGACAAACATGCATACGCATACTCATCTATAAAAACCTGAAATCTTACAGCATTGTCCTTTTTGTTCCTTTACTTTTTTCAGACAGTGAAAGAGGAAAGGATTATTTTCATCATTGATGAGGCCCAGTTTGTGGATTCAGCCTCCTGGGCCTTTATGGAGAAGCTGATCCGAACTGTCCCCATCTTCATCATCATGTCACTGTCTCCCTTCCATGACATGCCCTGTGCTGCTGCCAATGCCATACTAAAGAACAGGAACACCACCTATGTCACTCTTGGTGCAGTGCAACCTAAGGACATCCGCGACAAGATTTGCCTTGACCTCAGTGTGAGCAGCATTCCCAAAGAACTGGACTCGTAAGTAACCTGCTACTATCCTGAAGTTTTAACATCAATTTTTACTCCCTAATTCTAGACCTTATCAGATTCCTTAGTATGTGTCTTAAAATGCCTATTATACTATTATTACAGGTCGCACCTTTCAAAGGGATCATTCATTGTTCTTGGCAGAATGGATGTTGCTCACTTTTCCTTTATGTTCCCTTTTATGCCTTCTCAAATTTTGCCTAGTGACATCACTTTTGTTTCCCTTTGACTGTGCTCTGTGGGTGGGTATACTCATTTCAATCAACATTGACTAAGGGCATCATCATGGGCAGGTAACAGGAAAGGCAAATTTGTAAACACTGAAGACCACAACCTGCAACTAAGCAAGGTTTTACTCAACTGGCAAAAACGTAATCTGGTTGGATTGTTTTCCATCAGCATAAGCAAACTAATACAGATTTTGGTACTGGAGAAATGGGGTGCTGCTGCGGTTTGCAAATACCAAACGTGTTGGAACAGCTTTTTTGAATGGATAAAGGGAAGATTTTGGAGGAGTTGTAAGGATCTTGATAGGGAAGGCCTAGAATTTTGAAGAGACTGTTGGTAGAAATATGGACTCTAAAGATGCCTCTGAAGAGGCCTTAGACGAAAATGAGGAATGTGCCATTGCAAACTGGAAGGAAGGTAACCACTGTTTTAAAGGGGCACAGACTCTTGCAAAATTGTGAATTGCTGTTGGATGGAAGTAAGAATTTAAAGTTGACAACCTAGGATACTTAGCTGAGGAAATTTCCAAACTATATGTGAAGGTGCAGCCTGGCTTCTTGTTGAAGCTTATAGTAAAATGCAAAAGGAATGAGATAAATTTACTCCTGGGTAGAAAGAAAACAGAAATTGGTGGTCTGGAAAATTCCAGGCTTCCAGAAAATGAAACCTAAGTGGCTAGGGCCCCAGGTGAGGATTTAGCCAAATACAGAAGCAGCCAGCCATTCCAGGACAAGTGAGGATTGGAGATAGAGTTATCCAGAAAGGATTTGTTGAAAGTCCTACTATCTGATGGCTTTAATCCTTGTGTACTACATGGAAAATCAAAACAAATTTTTTGCAAGATCTGTATTAATGGACCCACTGCAAGTCTGGACTAAAAGGGACACACTGAAGGAAAAATGGCTTCAAAGGCAGAACCATGGAAGCTAAGGTCTGGAACCAGGAAAGCTCTGACCAGGAGGGTGAACCCACCCATACATGTGAAGAGGGCGAGTTTGCCCCAGAAGCAGAAGGCTTCTGCTTCATTGCTTAGGAAATTATGCCACTTCAGGCATCAGAGAGGGTGGAGCACATATATCAGAGATTGGGGGAGCCTGGCTGCCACCCCATTGTTCTGGAGGGGATTAGTGTGTGCCCCAGAGGTGGTAGAGATCCTGGGTGCTGCCATGAAGCTTGGAGAGGATGGAACCAACAAAAAGGTGGTCCCCCCAATGAGCCCCAGTCTTGCAATCCTCACCCCAGCATTTGGAGCAAGCAAGGCCACTGTGAAGGTCCTTGGAAAGGTGGGACTGCTGCCTTCTAAAGCCTGGAGGATAAATGACTCTCAGACTTTGAAATCAAATGGAGTTTGCCCTACAGATTTTCAGAATTGTTTGGGTC
Source organism: Myrmecophaga tridactyla (assembly GCA_004026745.1). Classification (NCBI taxonomy): domain Eukaryota; kingdom Metazoa; phylum Chordata; class Mammalia; order Pilosa; family Myrmecophagidae; genus Myrmecophaga; species Myrmecophaga tridactyla. Next base: position 4,565 of record PVIY010027183.1, read on the forward strand.
CAGTGACCCCTGTTTACATCTCAATTTCTTCCTGTTGCAATGAAAACCTGTATCCTAAGACTGTTTGTATATTGGCAGCAGATAACTTGTTCTGAGTTTCACAGGTCCAGAGCCAGAGGAAAATTTTTGCCTTAGAAACAGATCATGTCTGTAGCTGACTTTGATGATATTTTAAAGAAATAGCCAGAACCTGAAGAGAAGAAATCTCCAGCCCTAGCAGATGCTAAACTAAAAGATGAAATACCACATTTTGTCCTGCAGCAGCTAAGTAAATGCCCACAGATGTTTAGAGAGGAAACCACTGACATCAGAAACTGGAAGCAACTGAACTGGGAACAAGGACCAGCAGATACCAACCACAAGCCTTCCCAGCTGACAGAGGTGCTCTGGATGGCATTAGCCTTTCTTGAGTGTAGGTAACCTCTGGCTGGTGCCTTGATTTGTACATTTTCAGGGCCTTAGAAATTTAAACTTGTCACTTATAAAATTCCCTTTTTAAAAGCCATTCCATTTCTGGTTTATTGCTTTTTGGCAGCATTAGCATACTAATACATTGAATTCTGATGGAGTGATGTCATCAAGATGGCAATGTAAGACATCACTGAGAAAATTTCTCCGTGGAGACAGCTAAATAAAGGGTGCTTCCAATTCACTTGGAAATTTGGAGGACAAGAAAGACCAGAGAAAAAATCCACAAACACTGAATCAAAGGAAAAAACAAACCATGAGAAAAGAAGGTAGGAGATCTGCTACCGGACCTGCTTGTCTGGACCCCATCCTCACACTTGGTCCCATGATAGTTGAGTCACACAGACAGCAACAATTGAACTCTGACCTGGGCACCTCCTACCATGGTCACTGACCACAGACCCATAAATGGCAGCAACTTAGAGCTCCACATGCATTCAGGCACAGGCAACCAAGGCTATATAGTCCCAGGGAAGGACCCAAGTCAGTGAAAGCATGCACACAAACCATCCCCTGGGAAAGAGGAAAGGAGAACTACCCACAGTGAGTAGCTTTTGCCAAGCAGTGCAAACTCCCAACCTGGTCTCTAATTGCTTGTGAACCTAAATAATAAAGTGGGTGTTTTTGGACAGTCAGCCCATCTGGCTCCCTGGGGTGGGTTACTCTAGGCAAGAAGTTATAAGAAACAGAAAAATTGAACTGCTGCAGGGCAGAGCAAACAGAGAACTGAAAGCTGTATTGAAAATGCAGCTCTGATCATGGTAGAGCGATTGAGCAGATCATAGCTGCTGAGGATGAAAATTTGAAAAAAAAAAAGAACAGCCAAGGACTCCTGGAAAAGGTACAAAAGAAAGGAAATCTTCTCTTGGAGGTGGAAAAGTTGCATATAAAAGGATAATCTTAAAAGTTGCAGCACATGCCCAGGGCAGGAAACAGGTGCAGTAGACCTGAGAGAATCTAACTGTTGGGCTGCTCTAAAGGTTCAGTATAGGCTGAACCAAGGGTTGAATAAGAGTCTTAATACACAGCCAGTCAATAACAAAGCCCTAGGCAAGAGAGAGAGAAATTGACTTCCAGAGTTAGTACATAAAATAAGCAAATGCCAGACATCAACAAAAAATCATAAACCATGAAAAGAAGCAAGAAGATATGAATCATTCAAGGGGACAGATTCAAACTTTAGAGGGGAGGGCCATGATGCCTCAGCAGGCAGAGTTCTCACCTGCCATGCTGGAGACCCAGGTTTGATTCCTGGTGCCTGCCTATGCAAAAAAAAAAAAAAAAAGATCCTTTCAAAACTTCAGAAGAAACACAGACATTGGAACAACTAATCAAGGGAGTTTAAATAAATCTCCTAAAGCAATTCAAGGAGCTAAAGGAAAATATAGATAGAAATAATTAAGTATGGCTATAGAACCAAGGGATATTAAGAAGACAATGAGTGAATAAAAGTAATTAGAAAGTCTAAAAAGGAACATAATAGAATTTATGGGGCTGTAAAACACAATAACAAAGTTTAAAAATATGCTAGACACATACATCAGAAGATTTGAAAAGATAGAAGGAAGAACCAGTGATCTATAAGATAGAACAGCTGTTCTAGTTTGCTAGCTGCTGGAATACAATATACCAGAAACGGAATGGCTTTTAAAGAGGGAAATTTAATAAGTTGCTAGTTTACAGTTCTAAGGCCAAGAAATGTCCCAATTACAAGTCTATAGAAATGTCCAATCAGAGGCATCCAGGGAAAGATACCTTGGTTCAAGAAGGCTGATGAAGTTCAGGGTTTCACTCTCAAGTGAGAAGGCACATGGCAAACACAGCCCGAGTTCCTCTCTCATCTGGAAGGGCACATGGTGAACACGGTCAGGGTTCCTCTCTCATCTGGAAGGGCACATGGGGAACATGGCAACATCTGCTAGCTTCTTCTCCTGGCTTCCTGTTTCATGAAGCTCCCCAGGAGACATTTTCCTTCTTCATCTCCAAGGGTCACTGGCTGGTAGACTCTGCTTCTTGTGGCTATGTCATTCTGCTCTGCTCTCTCTGAATCTCTCATTCTCCAAAATGTTTCCTCTTTTATAGGACTTCAGAAACTTATCAAGACCCACTCAAATGGATGGAGACACACCTCTAGCCAATCGAGTTTAACAACCACTCTTGATTAAATCTCATCTCTAGGATGATGATCTAATTACAGTTTCAAACATACAGTGCTGAATAGGGACTAGAAGAAGCGGCTGCCTTTACAAAGTGGGATTAGGATTAAAACATGGCTTTTCTAGGGTACATGCATCATTTCAAACCAGCACAACAACTGAATTCATAAAAGAATAGATACAGAAAAGAATTTCAAAAAGGGAATAGAGCATAAGGGATCTATGGGACATCATGAAGCATACAAACATATACATTATGGGAGTCTCCGAAGGAGAAGAGAAGAGAAAAGGGGCAGAGATAATATTTGAGGAAATAATGGCAGAAAATTTCCTAACCCTTACAAAAGACATAAAATATATGTCCAAGAGGCTCAACCTACTCCACATAGGATAAACTGTAACAGACTCACTCCAAGACACATACAATCAAAATATTCAATGCCAAAGATAGAGAATTCTGGAAGCAGTAAGAGAAAAGTGATATGCTACATATGAAGGATCTTCAGTAAGACTAAATGTCAATTTCTCATCAGAAACCATGGAGGTAAGAAGTAGTGGTGTGACACATGTAAGGCACTGAAAGAGAAAAGCTGCCAGCCGAAAATTCTTTATGGAACAAAACTCTCCTTCAAGAATGAGGAAGAGTATAAACATTCATAGATAAATAAAAATAGAGAGTTCATCACCAAAGGTCAGTCTGACAAGAAATGCTAAAGGAGTTCTTCAGGTTAAAAGGAAAGGGCAGGAGATACTGGCTTGGGGCAGTATGAAGAAGTGATGATCTCCAGTAGACATTTATACATGGTGTTCTAGTTTGCTAGCTGCTGGAATGCAATATACCAGAAACGGAATGGCTTTTAAAAAGGGGGATTTAATAAGTTGCTAGTTTACAGTTCTAAGGCCAAGAAAATGTCCCAGTTAAAGCAAGTCTATAGAAATGTCCAATCAGAGGCATCCAGGAAAAGATACCTTGGTCAAGAAGGCCAATGAAGTTCAGGGTTTCTCTCTCAAGTGAGAAGGCACATGGTGAAAATAGTCACAGTTTCACTCTCAGCTGGAAGGGCACATAGTGAGCAAGGCATCATCTGCTAGCTTTCTCTCCTGACTTCCTGTTTCATGAAGCTCCCCGGGAGGCATTTTCCTTCTTCATCTCCATAGTGCTGGCTAGCAAACTCTCTGCTTCGTGGTGCTGCAGCATTCTCTGCTCTCTCTGAATCTCTTTCATTCTCCAAAATGTTTCCTCTTTTATAGGGCTTCAGAAACTAATCAAGACCCACCCCAATGAGTAGAGACACATCTCCCCTAATCAGCTTAACAACCACTCTTGATTGGGTTACATCTCCAGGGAGGTGATCTAATTACAGATTCAAACATACAGTATTGAATAGGGATTATTCTGCCTTTACGAAATGGGATTTTGATTAAAACATGGCTTTTCTAGGGGACATACATCTTTTCAAACCAGCACACATGGGTAAATGCAAAATTCAATAGTGCTGTATCTTCAGTATGTAATTCTGTTCTTTATTTCCTATAAGATATAGAAGACAATTAAATAGGAAATAATCATATTTCCTTACAATGGACACACATAATAAAAAGAAGTAATGTTTAACAAAAACAACATAAAGAGGGGAAACAGAGGGAGACTGTGTTGGCTATTGAAGTTAAGTTTGTATCTTTTCAAACTAGTAGGTTATAGACATAGGTTGTTTATTACAGACCCCATGGTAAACACAAAGAAAATATTTAAAATATATACAGTAATGGACATTAGAAGGAGAGTAATCATTTACATCACAAAAGATCAATTATACACAAAAGGACGTGGCAATAAGTGAAAAGAGAGACAAAAATGATATGACATAAAAAATAAAAGGACAAAATGGCTGAAGTAAAGAAAAAAATGGCTAAAGTCCTGTCTTATCAGTAATAACATTAAATATAAATGGATTAAACTTCCAAATCAAAAGACGCAGATTGACATAGTGGATAAAAACACACAATTCAACTATGTGTTGTTTGCAAGACACTCCCTTAGACCCAAAGACACAATTAAGTTGAAATGAAAGGATGGAAAAGAATATCCCAGGCAAATAATAACCAATAGAGAGCTGAGGTAGCTATATTAGTATCAGACAAAATAGACTTTAAGTGAAAAAATGGTTACAAGAGACAAGGAAGAGCACTATATATTATTTAATGGATCCATACACCACAAAGAAATAATCATAAACATTTATGCACCTAACCATAGTGTCTCAAAACACATGAGGTAAGCATTGAAAAAAATGAAGGGAGAAATGGACACCTCTATAATAGTAGTTGAAGACTTCAATGTACCACTTTCATCAAAATCTAAAACATCTAGACAAAAGATCCATAAGGAAACTGAGAACTTGGACAATATGATAAATGTACTAGATGTAACAGATATACACAGAACACTGCACACCCAAACAGCCGAAGACACATTTTTCTCAAGTGTACATGGATTGTTCTCCATAATAGATCACATATTAGGTAGCAAAACGAGTCTCAATAAATTTTAAAAGATTTAAATTATACAAAGCATCTTATCCAACCTCAATAGAATGAAGCTAGAAATCAATAGCAGGTGGAGAAGTGAAAAATTCACAAATATGTGAAAGTTAAACAACAAACTAAATGATCAAAGGGTCAAAGGAGAAATCACAAGGAAAATCAGGAGATATCTTTAGAGAAATGGAAATGAGACAACAATGTATCAAAACTTATGGGAGACAATGAAGGCAGTGCGCAGAGGAAAATTTATAGCCCTAAAAGCTTACATTAAAAGAGAAGAAAGAGCTCAAATCAGAGACCTAACCATACACCTGGAGGAATTAGGAAAAAAACAAAATAAAACAAAACAGTGAGCTAGACCCAAAGCAAGCAGAAGGAAGGAAACAACAAAGATTAAAGCAGATGTCAATGAAATAGAGAATAAAAAAACAATAGAGAATTAACAAAACAAAAAAAATTGGTTCTTTGAAATGATCAATAAAATAGATAAAACTTTAGCCAGACTGACAAATAAAAAAAAGAGAAATGACACAAATAATTAAATTCAGAAATGAAAGGGGGGACATTACTACTGACCCCGCAGAAAAAAAGGATCTTAAGATATGATGAACAATTGTGTGCCAATAAACTAAACAACCTAGATGAAATAAACAAATTCCTAGAAACATAAAACAACCTACCTGACTCTGGAAGAAATAGAAGATCTCAGCAGAACAATAACAAAGAAAAGAGATTGAACCAGTAATCAAAAACCCTCCCACCATAATGCAAATGTTCAAAAAAATGATCATGGTAATGAATATGCAATTATGTGATGATATGGTGAGCCATTGATTGTACACCATGTATGGAATGTTTGTATGTGAAGAATGTTTGGATGTTAAGTTTTCTCAATAAAAACAAACAAACAAACAAACAAAATCCTCTAACAATGAAAAGTCCAGACCAGACAGCTTCACTGGTGAATTTTACCAGTCATTCAAAGAACTAACACCAGTCCTGCTGAAACCCTTCCAAACAATTGAAGAGCAGGGAACGCTTCCCAACTCATTCTATGAGGACAACAGCACCCTAACACCAAAGCCAGATAAAGATACCATAAGAAAAGAAAACTACAACCAATATCTCTTATGAATACAGAAACAAAAATCCTCAAAAAATACTAGCAAACCTAATCCAATAGCACATTAAAAGAATTATACACCGTGATTGAGTGGAATTTATTCCAAGTATGCAAGAGTGGTTCCACATAGGAAAATTAATTAATGTAATATACCATATTAATAGAATGAAGGGAAAAATCCACATAATCATTTTAATTGGTCATTTAATTCAAACAGAATTAGACATTGGACAAAAATCAGCACCCTTGTTGGTAAAGCACTCAGAAAATTAGGAATAGAAACAAATGTCCTTAACATGAAAAAAGGCAAATATGAAATACCCACGGCTAGTATCATACTGGAAGTTATAGCCAGAGTGATTAAGCAAAAAAAGAAATAAAATGCATCCCAAATAATAAAGTTTAACAAAACTCCCCCTATTTGCAGGTGACATGATCCTATACATAGAGAATCCTGAAAAATCCACAACAAAGCTGTTAGAGCTAATAAACAATTCAGCAAAGTGGTGGGGTACTTGATCAATTTGCAAAAATCAATATTAATACTAATATTAAATTATCTGAAGAGAAAATCAAGAAAAAATTATATTTACAAGAGCAACTAATATAAGAAAATATTTAGAAATAAACTTAACCAGGAATGTAAAGGTCTGTACATGGAAAACTACAAAATGTTGCTGAGAGAAACTTAAAAAGAACTAAATAAATGAAATGTGGTCAAGAATTGGAAGACTAAATATTAAGATGTCACTTCTACGCAAAGCGATTTACAGATTCCATGCAATCCCAATCAATATTTCACCCTATTTGCAGAAATGGAAAAACAGTCATCAAATTTATATGGAACTCTACTCACTTCATCGACAAAAACTAATTCAAAATGGATCTAAGAATTAAAACTATAAGGCTCCTAGAAGAACACATAGGAAAACATCCTCAGGACCTTGTAATAGGTGGTTGTTTCTTAGACTTAATACCAAAAGCACAAACTAAAATTAAAAATTAGATAAATGGGACTCCATCAAAATATAAAACTTTATCAAGATACATCCCAAAGTAATCTGGGCAGAAGATAAAGTATTTGCAAGGTCTGCTCTAGGGGATAGGGGAAAAGGTGGAAATATTAAATTTCCCCACCTGAGGAAGACCTGATATTCTCACAAGCATTGGGGATTGCCAATTTGATGGGCCAGGCCCTTAACCTTGGGGCTTGCCCTTCTGAAACTTATTCCTGCAAAGAAGAAGCTAAGCCTACTTATGGTTATGCCTAACAGTCACCCCCAGAGAACCTCTTTTGGTACTCAGATGCGGCCTCTCTCTCTAAGTCAACTTGGCAAGTGAATTCACTGCCTTCTCCCCTACATAGGACATTCCTCCCAGGGGTGTAAATCTCCCTGGCAAGGTGGGACATGAGTCACAGGGATGAGCCTGGCCCTAGCATCGTGAGGATTGAGAAAGCCTTCTTGACCAAACGGGGGAAGAGAGAAATGAGACAAAATAAAGTTTCAGTGGCTGAGCAATTTACAGTTGAGAGATTATCCTGGAAGTCATTCTTATGCATTATATAGATATTCCTTTTCAGTTTTCAATGTATTTGGAGTAGTTAGATAAATGGGACTGTAATCCAATAGCCTTGATTCTTGTAGATGATTGAATAACTATAGAGTGTTTAAGGTATATTCATGGGATTGTGAAAACTGACGCTCCCTTTATCCACTGTATGGACGGATAAGTAAAGCAAGACAAAAAAATAAATAAAACAATAAAGGGCATGGTGGATGGGATGTTTTAGGTGTTCTTTTTTACTTTTATTTTTGTTCTTTTTGTGAGTAATGAAAGTGTTCAAAAATTGATTGTGATGATGAAGGCTCAGCTATATGATGATACTATGAAACATTGATTACATACTTTGGAGAAGTATATGGTATATGAATATATAATATATCTTTTAAAAAGGCAGTTGTACATACTATTTGATTATATGTTGGATGCATGGTCTTCTGGAACGAGAGAAAAGTTGAGTTGTCATAAGTAGCTTGCGTCTACTGCAGGCTCCGTCAATGGTCAACCATGTGACTGTGGAAAGACTGTCACTAGTCCAGGCCTATTTCCTTAACTATAAAATAAGAAAAATGATCCATATTCGGTCTCTCATTTTAGAGGGATTGTGTAAGAAATTACCAATGAGAAGAACCTTGAATGTATTGAAAGTAATTTCTTCAATAAACTCTGGCTCTTGGATATGTGGAAAAGCAAAAAAGCTTTATCAGGAAAGTAAAAAGACAACCTACCGAATGGGAGAAAATATTTGGAAACCATATATTAGAAAAGGGTTTAATACACAGAATTTATAAAGAATTCCTATAACTCAAGGACAAAAAGACACTATTTTTAAATGGATAAAAGACATGAATAGACATTTCTCCATGAAAATAAACAAATGGCTAATAAGTACATAAAAAGATACTCAAAGTCATTAACCATCAGGGAAATGCAAATCAAAACCATAATGAGATACTCTCTTATACCATTAGAATGGCTACTATTTAAAAAAAAACAAAACAAAAGAAAACAACAAGTGCTAGAGAGGATGTGGAGAAATAAAATCACTTGTACATTGTTTTTTGGGAGTGTAAAATGGAACATCTACTGTGGAAAACTATGTGGCAATTCCTCAGAAAGTTAAACATAGAATTACCATATGGCCCAGTAATCCTATTTGTAGGTATATAGCCAAAATAATTAAAAGCAGGGACTCAAAGACATTTGCACACCTTTGTTCACAGCAGCATTATTCACAATTGCCAAAAGGTGGAAGCAACCAAAATGTCCATCAACTGATTAATGCATAAACAAAATGTGTGTGTGTGTGTGTGTGTATATATATAGCCGTAAGAAGGAGTGGAATTCTGATGTATGCTACAACATGGATGCAGCTTGAAGACATCATATTAAGTGAAATAAGCAAGACACAAAGGGACAAATACTGTAAGTGAGATCACTTATATGAAATAATCAAAATAAGCATATTCATGAAGTCAGAAATTAGAATACAAGTTACCAAGGACCAAGAGGAAGAGGGAAATGGGGATTTTTTGTTTAATTGGTATAGAATTTCTCTGGGATAATGGAAAGTTTTGGTGATGGACAATGGAGGCACAATTTTGTGTATATAATTAACACTGTATTCTATATTCAAAAAAAGAAATTTTTGTTTTATATGTTAACACACACAAACCCAAAGAACTGTACAACATAATGTAAACTGTGCACTAAATAGCATAATTATAATAACATTGTTTCATGAATTGTAACAAAGGTATCACACTACAAAATGTTAATAATAGAACTGTGTGTGTGTGTGGAAGAGGCAGGGTTCAGTTTGCTAAAGCTGCCAGAATGTGATATACCAGAAAAGAGTTGGCTTCTACAATGGGAATTTATTAGCTTACAAATGTACAGTTCTAAGGCCTTGAAAATGTTCGAATTAAGGCATCAACAGGATGGTACCTTCTCTGAAGAAAAGCTGCAGCATCTGGGACATCTCTGTCACATGGTCAGGACCATGGCTGGCATCTGCTGGTCCTTCTCTCCTGGGTTTCATTGTTTTCAGCTTCTGACTTCAGTGGCTTCCTCTCTCAGCAACTCCCAGGGCTTTTTCTCTGTGAGTTTCTCTTTATTTCATCTCTCTTAAAGGACTCCAGTAAAAGAATTAAGACCCACCTTGGGGCAATTCCTCAATTGAAATAACCTAATTGAAAGGTCCCACCTATAATATGTCTGCACCCACAGGCACGGACTAAAATTACTTGGGCTTTTCTGGTTATATGGAAACGTACTTCCTGCATGATATTTCTGTAAACCTACAACTGTTCTAATAAAATAATTTTTAAGGTAATCTAGTATTGGTGTTCTCTGTCTATGGCAGAAGTTTAAAACTGACTAATGCTTTCTGAGCTCTTGACAGCAGTCCCCTTAACAACATTGACTGTGCCTCTTTGGCTGTCTCTTTACAACCTCACCTTGACATCTGCATCTACTTTTTCTAATGAGGGTGCCTTATCCCCTGAAAAAAGGTGTCTCGGACAAAATCTCATTTAAAATAACCTAAGGCATAAATTTCTGTCTGTCACTCTGTCATTGTTTATCTCATTCTATATATATGTACAAATAAACATATGCATATGTGTATGCATTTACCTTTTGATCTAGCAATCTCTAGTCTAGGAATTTTCTCAAGAAGACATTGGCAAAAATATGAAATGACATATACATGAAGTCTTATTGGGCCATTATTTGTATTAGCAAAAGACTGGAAATAATTCAAACGTCCATTTCAAAGGGGCTAGGTTAACTGAACTATAATACAGCCGTACAATGGACCACTACGTAGTAGTAAAAAGAAATGAGAAGGAAATTTTATGGAAGGATGACAAAGATACATTGTTGTGTGAAAAAAAACAGGTGCAGCACAGTATGTGGTATGTATAACATGCTGTTTTATCTAAGAGAGGGTATGGGTGTGTGTATGCCTATTCTAGGAATCTGTCCCAAGGATAGATTGGCAAAAATATGAAATTGTCATATGCACAGTTTTTAGTGAGCATATTATTTGTATTAGTAAAAGTCTGGAAACAATTCAAATGTTCATCTCCATCCATCCAGTGTCCAGTAAGTAGTTTCTGGATATTTTAACTAAAAAAGCCTTTAAGTAATAACAATTCCAGAGCAATTAGCATTCATTAATAGTCTCTAAACAGCATCTCTATATACCAGATAAGAGTTTCTAAACACCATATCCCGCTAAAAGGAATCGGGGCTCCTTGGAGAAATGGCTAATTCTGTGTATAAGGAAAGGAAATGAATATGATGATCTTGGAATATCTGACAGTACCAGAAAGCAAGTAAACGGTCAAAGGCTAATAGGATGTCAGTGAGACCCACTTCACATTCACTAGGATGGCTATAACAAAAGGGAAAAATAATAATTTTTGAGAGGCTATGTTGGAGGGAGGCAGAGGATAATAATTTTTGGAGAACTGGAACCCTCCATACATTGCTAGTGTAAAAATATACACTATGAATGTAAAAATGGGCAGCTGCTTTGAAACCACTTTGGAGGGTCCACAAATACTAAACATGACATTGCTGTATGACCCAGCAATCCTGCTCCTGGGCATGCACTCAAGAGAAATAAAAACATATGTCCACACAAAACTTGTACATTAATGTTCACAGCAGCATTATTCATAATAGCTTCTGGCTCCTCCCCATGGCTTTCTCTTTCTATGTCTGAATTTCTTCTTATAAAGTACTCCAATGGTCTGCATTAAGACCATCCCTCATTCAGTTGGGACGCACCTTAACTAAAATAATATCTTCAAAAATCCTATTTGCAATTGATTCACACCCACAGAAATGCAGATTAAGATTAAGAACATGTCTAAATTAAGGTACATAATCCAATCTACCACAACCACACATTGTATGATTGCTTCTATATGAAATGTCCAGAACAGGCAAATCCATAGAGAGAAAAACTAGATTAGTGGTTGCCAGGTACCGGGGTGGGGATTGGTGGGCAATATGGGATAACTGCTAATGTGTACGGAATTTATTTGGGGGCTGAGGGAAGTGCTCTAAAATGGATTTGAGCAACTCTATCAATATAATAAAAGCCACTGAATTGTACACTTTAAATTGATGAGTGATATCGTACATGAATTATATCTCAATTAATTGCATTTGAAGGGACTCCCACTGATCTAAGATCAGAAAATCTCAGCATCAAAGAGAATGATGGCTGCAATGGATTAAAGCATATCATATATGTTTTAAAAATGTATGAATTCATAATGATGCTAAGAACACATACACACACTTTATTGGTCACTAGTGGAGGTTGTTAGGACATCAATTCGTGTCTCTGAAATTGATAAATACAGGAAAAGAATCAAGTGTATATTTCTCCTTTCCTGTATGTTCTGTATTTCAAGTTAGCAAAAGAGTTGATGAGGGAAAGTTCTTTATAGCAAAATTCTGGCTAATAAGTGCAAACGAAGTGTTAGAATTAGGAAATTACCATTTTGCAGTCCCTAGCAAAATAGTAGATCTACGCAATGAACATCAATGATGCTTAAACCATTAGATGAAAGGTTGTTTGGGAACCTTCATAATGAAGGGCTCAGACAGGCTCCACCTGAACACTAAAAGTGAAACAAGCATACATCACATTTCTCCTGATATGAGGCTATAGGAAGAATTCGACACCAATTTTGAAATAGTCTTGCCAAAAATTTATCCAAGTCTAATCAAGATTCTAAATCCAACTAACACTTTATAAGAAATACAAGGGAGAGTAGACAAGTTAAACAATACCATGAGGAAGCAATCAGCCAAATAAAAAGTGTGGGATATCCTATAAGGCAAATGACCCAGTTTCTAAGCAAATCATTGCTATAGGAAAAATGGGGGACTATTATATAATAAAAGAAAACTAGGAGACGTAAACAAAACAAAGTAGTATAACTCCAGGCTGACTCCCCTCCTTTGTTTTCTCCTCCTAGGAAAACAAATTCTTTTTTTGACCTACTGTTGGTTGAGTATAATTATTCCCAAAGGCAGCCCTGGATCCTGTTGCCACATTCAGCTTCAAACTTTCCATGTAGACTTTTTTTTTTTTCCAAGTTCTAAGCTTCTCAATTCCTCTCTCACTATGCTTGAGATGGGGGAAAAACATCCCACCACCACTACCACCACCACAACTCATCTAAGGTGGAACTCACAACACAGTCACTACTCTTTCCAAAATAATCTCCTCTCTGCTCTCCCAAATCCTCACTTTTTATTAAGGGAGTAGCTGTCACCCATTGTATTATTCTCACCTTTTAGGGCAGTAGAGTCCTATTTTGCCACAGTATTAAAATCTTGAGCTCTACGTCAAGAAGCCTGACTGGCTTCTCTTTGAGCAGCATTATCCCTTCTCCATTCTAGAAAAAAAGTAATAATGAGATTCTTATAAGCCTTGATGAGAACCAAACCTAGGGAAGATGAGACAGACGACAACAACTCTAGTCCTAATCACATTCTCTGTGAGTTTATAACTTTCTCTGTTTCAATCTGTGACTAGGCTGCCTTTGATTTTTGCTATGACCCAATAGCCTCCGTATGGCCCTTGTCCCCTCTTGTTTTGGTTTTGCTTGATCAGTGAAAGTGTTGGAAGAAAAGAAAACAAAGTAAGCATGTTTGGAATACAGAAATGTAAGGTGGGAAAGAAAAATAGTAAGAGGAAAAACAAAGATGGAGTAGTGTGGCAAAAAAGATGAAGATGGGTTGGGGAAGATTTTGCCCCCTAGATGTATTTGGTTGTGCATCAGCTTTAATGGAATAAAGCCTCATGACTTGTGGCTGTTATTCATTTATCATGGCCCTTCCTTTGTTCATCAAGGTGGTTCATACAAATAAGAACACTGAGCCTAAGGAACAGGTACAAGGGAGGTAAAAAAAAATATTGGAAAATGAGGGGTTTATTTTCAAGTGATTGAAAACACTGAAATATTCTTCTTTCCTAATAAATGGTTCTTCAGTATATATATAGGTTGCCTTGTTTTAACTACAGGTACCTGGTGGAGGGGAGCTGTGGGATTCCATTTTACTGTGAAGAATTGCTTAAAAACCTTGACCATCACAAAATACTCATTTTCCATCCAAAGGAGACTGAAGAGAAGACAAATATGAACTGGAATAGCATGTTCAGTAAGTCCCATCATAACAGTTCTTTCTCACTCTGGCCTTTTGCATAACTAAGTCCTTATGCAGGGAAGGTGGCAAGTATGAGCATTCCATTGACTGCTTATTATGGGGTCAGAGGGTTTGGGGAAGACAAGGAATATTGGATTTGATAGTCCAGATTTTAAAAGAACTTAACATTGCCTGTGGCTCACTAGACTGGGCTAAAGAATGAACATACCTGTGACACGAGGGAACACTGAGAAAGCTTAAAACACAGAATTTCAGAACTGAAGGGGATTTAGATGTTATCTTGAAAAAAATTCCTTGTTTTCCAGAGATAAAGTTACTGGCTCAAAGTGAATTGTCAACAGGGTCCCATGCTACATGTATGTAAAGAATGATGAAGTTTGAGGTGATGGCAGCAAGGAGGCCAGTTGGAGCTTTTAGGAAAATAATTTTAGTGAAGGGAGAGGATTGGAGAATAGGGTAAGGATGGAAGCAATAATAGATGATTAAAGATAACATAAAGGATAAGGAAATGTCTGTGATGGATATACCACTTGTTTCAGGAGTTGGCACTCATGAGAAAATATCATGGTAGCAAAAGCAAATTTTAAAAGAATGAAATAAAATATCTTGACATAAAGGAGATCTGTGTAGGTTGAAGAGATATTTCTCCCATGAAAGGAGAGAGTATTAAGAAAATACTCAACTTCCCTGGCTATTAGGGAAATGCAAGTCAAAACCACAATGAGATACCCACCAGAATGGCCATTATCAATAAAACAGAAAATGACAAGTGCTGAAGAGGATGTGGAGAAAGAGGCACACTTATCCACTGTTGGTGGGAATGTCAAATGGTACAACTGCTGTGGAAGGCAGTTTGGCGGTTCCTCAGGAAGCTAAGTATAGAATTGCTATATAATCCAGCAATATCATTACTAGGTATCTGTTCAGAGGACATGAGGGCAAGGATGCAAATGGACATTTGCACACCATTGTTTATAGCAGCATTATTTACAATTGCCGAGAGATGGAAACAGCCCAAATGTCCATCAACAGATGAGTGGCTAAACAAGCTGTGGTATATACATACGATGGAATATTATGCAGCTGTAAGACAGAATAAAGTCATAAAGCATATAACATGGATGGACCTTGAGGACATTATGCTGAGTGAGAATAGCCAGAAACAAAAGAACAAATACTGTATGGTCTCACTGATATGAACTAACATTAACGAATTTCAGATAAGAACAGAGGCCATCAAGAGATAGAAATAGAGTAGATTTTGGGTAATTGGAGCTGAAGGGATACAGACTATACAGCAGGACTGATTGTAAAAATTCAGAAATGGACAGCACAATACTACCTAAATGTAGCACAATAATGTTAGTATACTGAAAGAAGCTGAATGCGAGAATGATAGAGGGAGGAGGGCTGGGGGCACAGATGAAACCAGAAGGAAAGATAGACAATAAAGACTGAGATGGCATAATGTAGGAATGCCTAGGGTGTACAATGATAGTGACTAAATGTACAAATTAAAAAATGTTTTTGCGTGAGGAAGAACAAAGGAATGTCAATTATTTCAGGGTGTTGAAAATAGATGGTAATTCATATTTTAAAACTTATGTGTGAGACTAAAGCAGAAAATGTTTATTTGGTACAAAATTTATATTTTGATTAGTGCATTTCCTAATATAACTTATATGGCAGGTTAATTGAACACCATAAGTACATGAAACCTTGAATAGGGCATGAGATTTTGTAGGTTTGTTCAGAATGATGCCCCAATAAATCCCAGAGTGATTTGAACAGTGAATAAAAAAATTTTTGCAAAGTCCCCTTCAGGGAATGGTGAGAAAGGGGGAAAATTCAACTCCCCCATTTGGAGAATTCCTGATATTCTCACAAGCAGTGGGGACAACCAAATCAATAGGCTGAGCCCTCAATCTTGGGATTTGTTCATATGGAACTTATCCCCACAAAGGATAGACGAAGCCTACTTAAAATTAGGCCTAAGAGTTACCCTCAGAGAACCTCTTTTTTGCTCAGATGTGGCATATCTCTCTCTCAGCCAACATGGCAAGCAAACTCACCATCCTCCTCCTTTCTATGTGGGACATGACTCCCAGGCATGTAAACCTCCCTGGCAACATGGGACAGAATTCCTACAATGAACTGGGACTCAACATCGAGGGATTGAGAAAACCTTCTCGACCGAAAGGAGAAAGAGAAATGAGACAAAATAAAGTGTCAGTGGCTGAAAGATTTCAAACAGAGTTGAGAGATTATCCTAGAGTTTATTCTTACACATCATATAGATATCCCTTTTTAGTTTAAGGTGTATTAGAGAGGCTAAAGGGAAGTGCCTGAAACTGTAGAGCTGTGTTCCAGTAGCCATGTTTCTTGAAGATGATTGTATAATGATACAGCTTTCGTAATGTGACTGTGTGATTGTGAAAACCTTGTGTCTGATGCTCCTTTTATCTGTGGTATGGACAGATGAGTAAACATATGGATTAAAAATAAATTTAAAAAAGATATTATTGTAACTGTAAAAAAAAAGAAGACTGAGTATTGCTTTACAATCATCTCAACTCCAATTTTACTCTTTTATTGTCAGTTTAATTTAAAAAGGAGCCAAATATTGTTTCACAGCAACCCATTTTATGTTTAGCCTAATGTTCAAATCTGACAACTTTTGACATCTGCCTTCTGAAAAAACCCTTAAGGGTAACTTTTATTTCAAACTATTAGAAAAGATTTGTTCTTTTCACCTTGTAAAAAGAGAGGTGGTAGAAATAGCCAAGTTCATTTAATATATTATGAGTTGTGTGGGAAATGTCAAATTAACAGGGATTTTCTAACCTTCTGATAGTTAAACCTGTTTTGGTGAAATATTGTTCATATAAATACTTATAGATTATATAAAATTCCTAAAAATTAAGTGTTCTCCCTGTCCATGATATGTCTGATACTGATCTGCATGATATTAGACAACACTATAGTGTTAGGATAGTTTTATTCTTAGAAAATATTAAATTTCACAAAATAACCAAATTTCCCTGTTAATTATGCTGTTTTACTCTGATGTGCCTCTGAAAATGCATATAAACAGCTATGGACAGAATTTCAACGTCAACAAAAAGAAACATCAAAAGAGAAGCCAAGAAAGTATATAAATGATGTTCTAACTGTTAATTAACACAATCCTAGGGGAAAAAATGTAAAAGAAACTGTTAGCCTTGAAGTCAGGGGTCTCAAGTTCAAGTGTCACATATGCCATTTAATTCTTGATATTTTGGGAGTAGTCACAGACTTCATAGGGCTCTCAGGTACCTCAGCTATAAAATGCAGACAAATGGACACAAATCCCTTTTGTTTATTAATTTAACAGACATCTACCAAGCCCCTTCTCTGTATCTGACACCACAGTAGGTTACACCTACAGGAATATAAATAAAGTGACTTGATACAATAATATTCACTTTTTTGCCTCATTTTTAAAAATTAAACTTTTATTTTTGAGAGAATTATAAATTTGCATGCAGTAGTAAAAAATAATACAGAATATTATTGTAATCCAATGTACCTGTAATCCTTTATACCCTTCCCTCAGTTTTCCCCAATGGTAACATGCAGAACTAGGATACTGACATTAATACAGTCAAGACACAGAACATTTCTATCACCACAAAGCTCCCTCAGGTTGCCCTTTTATAGCCACACCCAATTCCCTCCCAACTCCACCTCCTCTTTAACCCTTGGCAGTCAGTAACCTGTTTTCCATTGCTACGATTTTCTCATTTCAGAATATATATATAAATAGAATAATACAGTATATAACCTTTTGGGATTGGCTTTGTTCACTCAGCATAACTCACCTCAGGTTATCCAAGTTGTTGCATGTATCAATGGTTCATTCCTATTTGTTGCCAAATAGTATTCCGTGGTATACATATTCCATGGTATATGTATTTCATGGTGTACCAAAGGTTGTTTAATTCATCTGTTGAAGAATAACTGGGTTGTTTATGATTTTTTTTGTGTGTTACAAATAAAGCTTCTATAAACATTTATGTACAGGTTTTTGTATTAACATAAGTTTTTATTTCTCTGGAATAAATGTCTAGAAGTACATTTGCTGGGCTATGTAGTATCAGCCTGTTTAGTTTTTAACAAAACAACCAAACTATTTACTAAGTGGTTGAACCATTTTACATTCCCACCAGCAATGTATGAGTCATCCAGGATTTTCTGACATCTTTGTCGGCATTTGACATTATCACTGTTTTTTATTTTAGCTATTCTGATAGGTCTATAGTGATAGTGGTATCTCATTGTGTTTCTAATTTGCATTTCTGTAATGGCTGATGATGTGGAACATCTATATATCTTCTTCACTAAAGTATCCCTTCATGCCCTTTGCTCATTTTTAATTGTATTTGTTTTGTTGTGTTTGCTGTTTTGAGAGTTCTTACATATTCTAGATACTCATCCTTTGTCAGATACGTGATTTGCAAATACTTTCTCTCACTCTGTAGCCTGTCTTTTCATTCTCTTCCTAGGGTCTTTCACAAAAGCCTTAAAGTGTTGATAAAATTCAGTTTATAAAGTTTTTATTTTATGGATCATGCTTTTGGAATCAAGTCTAAGCCCTACATGCCAAAGATTTTCACTTATATGTTTTTCTAAAAGTTTTATAATTTTACGTTTTAGATTTAAGTTTGTCATACATTTTGAGTTAATTTTTTTATAAGACATGAGACTTATGTAGAGGTTTTCTGTTTGTTTTTGTCCATGATGTCTAAATACACCAGATCCATTTGTTGAAAAGGCTGTATTTCCACCATTGATTTGCTTTTGCACCTTTTTCAAAAATCAACTGGGCATGTATGTGTGGGTGTATTTCTGGTTTCTGGGTTCCCTATTCTGTTCCATTGCTCATGTCTCTGTACTTCCTGCCAAAATCACACAGTCTTGATTACTATAGCTATATAATAAGTCTTGAAATCAGGTAGACTGATTCCTCCCACTTTGGTCTTCCTTTTAAAAATTGTCTCAGCTATTTTACTTTCTTTGCCTCTCCATATACATTTTAGAATGATTTTGGCTTTATCTACAAAAGGCCTTGCAGGAATTTGATAAGAATAGCAAAAATATGTGTCAATTGTGTTATATACCAATTTGGAAAGAATTGACATCTTTACTATACTGAGTCTTCAACCCATAAACATGGTATGCCTCTCCATTTATTTTGATGCTGTTTGATTTATTTCATTAGTGTTTTATAATTTTCAGCATACAAGTCCTCTACATGTTTAGCTAGATTTACACTTAAATACTTCTGTTATTTGAAGGATTGTAAATGGTATTTTATTTTTACTTTTGGTGTCCACATTTTTATTGCTAGCATATAGAAATGCAATTGATTTTTGTATGTTTATCTCATTCCTGCAACCCTGCCGAACTCATTATTTCTAGGAGTTTTTTCTATTTTATAGATTCCTTGGGATTTTCTATGTAGAATATCATGCCGTCTGCACATGGGGACAGTTTTATTACTTCTTTTCTAATCTGTATGCCTTTTATTTTATTTTCTTGCCATTATACTGGCTAGAACTTTCAACATTAAGTTGAATAAAGTGGTAAGAGTACCATTTTCCTTGTTCCTAATCTTAAAAGCATTCAATCTTTTACCAGTAAGTATAACGTTATACTAATATTAGTATAACTAGTATAATGTTATACTTACTGGTAAATGCTCTTTGTAAATGCTCTTTCTCAAGGTGAGAAAGTTCCCCTCTATTCCTATGTCTGAGAGTTTTTAGCATGAATGGGTGTTGAATTTCATCAAATGATTACCTGCACTGATTCCTATGCTCATGTGATTTTTCTTCTTTATCCTGTTAATATGGAGGATTACAGTCATTGATTTTTCAAATGTTCAAGCAGCCTTGCATCCCTGGAATAAACTCCAGCCTGTCATTTATATAATTATTTGTATATATTGCTGAATTCTTCTTGCTAATATTGTGTTAGGGATTTTTGCATGTATATTCATGAGAGATACTGTTCTGTATCTTTCTTTTTTTTGTACTTTGCCTGGTTTGGGCATCGGGGTAACACTAGCTTCATAAGATGAATTGGGAAATATCCTTTCTCTTCTATTTTCTGGAAGAGATTGTATTGAATTAGAGTTACTTCTTAAATATTTGACAGAATTCTCCAGTGAAACCATCTAGTCCTGGATATTTCTTTTTTGAGCGTTTTAAAATTACAAATTCAATTATCCATTTTATATTGGGTGAGTTGTGGTAATTTATGTTTTTCAAGGAATTGGTCCATTTCATATAACTTATCAAATTTGTGTGTATAGAGTTGTTTATGGTATTATGGTATTATTCGATGTCTGCAAGGTCTGCAGTGCTATCTGCTTCATTCCTGATATTGGTAATTTGTACTTTTTCTTTGTCTTGCTAGAGATTCATCAGTTTTATTGATCTTTTCAAAGAAGATCTGTGTTTCATTGATGTTCTCTTTTGCTTTTCTGATATAAATTTCATTGATATGTGTTCTTTTCTTTATTATTGCCTTACTTCTGCTTGCTTTGCATTTATTTTGCTCTTCTTTGAGGTGGAAGCTTAGATTATTGATTTGACACGTTTTCTTTCTAATGTATGCATTTGGTGCTATAATTTTTTCCTCTCAGTAGTACTGCTTTAGCTGTATCTCAAAAATTTTGGTATGTTGCATTTTCATTTTAATTCAGTTCAATGTATTTTTTTTAATTTCATGTGAGATTTCCTCATCGGCCATGGGTTATATGACAGTGTACTGTTTAGTTTCCAAGTGTCTGGAGATTTTCTTGTTATCATTCTGCTTTTTATTTCTAGTTTAAATACATTGTGCTTGGAGAACATACTTTATGATTTCAATTCTTTAAAATTTGTTGGAGTTGCTTTATGACTCAGGATATGAGCTATCTTGGTAATTGTCACAAATGCATTGGAAAACAATCTGCATTCTGCTTTTTTGGTAAAGTGTTCTATAAATGTCATTTAGGTCCTGTTGGCTGATAGGGCTGTTGAATTCTTCTATCCTGGCTGATTTTCTGTCTAGTTGTCCTCTCAGTTGCTAGTTTCCAACTATCATTGAGGATCTGTCTATTTCTTCTTTCAATTACTGTCAGTTTTTGCTTCATAAAGTTTGAAGCAGTCACCTTTTTACATCCCCACCAGCAATGTACATGATTCCTATTTCTCTGCATTCACATTAACAGTTTTTTTTCCTTTTTTTTAAAAAAATTGTGGGTATGCAGTAGTATCTCATTATGGTTTTGATTTGCATTTCCATATTGGCTAATGTTGTTGAGCATCTTTTCATGTTTATTGGTCATTTGTACATCTTATTTGGAAAAATGTCTATTCAAGTCCTTGTCCCATCATTAATTGGGTTCTTTTTGTGTAGTTGCAGGAGTTCTTTATATATTCTGGATATTAAACCCTTATCAGATTTATAATTTCCAAGTGTTTTCTCCCATTCTGTAAGTTGCCTTTTCACTGTCTTGAAAATGTCCTTTGATGCGTGAAGGTTTTAATTTTGATGAAGTTCAATTTATCTATTTTTGTTTGGTTCTTCATGCTTTTGATGTCAGTTCTAAGAATCCATTGCCTAATATAGGGTCCTGTAGATTTTCCACTATGTTTTCTTCTAAGACTTAAATTTAGGTTGTTGATCCATTTTGTGTTATATTTTATATAGGGTGTTCTAGTTTGCTAGCTGCCAGAATATACCACAAACGGAATGGCTTTTAAAAAGGGGAATTTAATAAGTTGCTAGTTTACAATTCTAAGGCTGAGAAAATGTCCCACTTAAAGCAAGTCTGTAGAAATGTCCAATCTTAAGCATCTAGGGAAAGATACCTTGATTCAAGAAGGCTGATGAAGCTCAGGTTTTCTCTCTCAAGTGGAAAGGCACATGGTGAACATGGTTAGGGTTTCTCTCTCATCTGGAAAGGCATGTGATGAACTGGCATCTGCTGGTTTTCTCTCCAGGTCTCTTGTTTCATGAAACTCCTGGGAGGTGTTTTCCTTCTTCATTTCCAAAAGTTGCTGCCTGGTGAACTCTGTGCCTCGTGGTTCTGCAGTGTTCTGAAGCTTTCTCCAAAATGCTTCCTCTTTCAAAAAGGATTCCAGTAACGTAATCAAGACCCACCTGGAATGGGTGGAGACATGTCTCCATCTAATCAACTTTAATACCCACACTTGATTGAGTCACATCTCCAAGGAGATAATCTAATTAAAGTTTCCAATATACAGTACTGAATAGAGATTAAAAGAAATGGCTGTCTTTACAAAATGGGATTAGGATTAAAACAAGGCTTTTCTGGGGTACATACATCTGTTCGAACCAGCACATATGGTATAAGGTAGGGGTCCTGCTTTCTTTGATTAATGTTTGCATAATATATCTTTTTTCCATCATTTTACTTTTAACCATCCTACATTTATATATTTGAAGTAAATTTCTTAAAGACAGTATATAGTTGAGTTGTTTTTTAATCCACTCTGCCAATTTCTCTTTTAATTGGTATGTCTAGACGTTTACATTTCAAGTAATTAGTGATATTTTAGAGCTAACATTTTATTTATTGTTTTCTGTTTGTTCTGTTTTTGTTGTCTCTGTTTTCATTTTTCTCCTTTTCGGTGGGCTACTTGAATATTTCTTAGAATTCTGTTTTGATTAATCTATAATCCTTTTAAGTGTATCTCTTTCTATCACTTTCTTTAGGTTTGTTTTAGGTATTACATTATATACATAACTTATGCCCTAGTGCATTGTCATTTTACCAGTTTGAATAAAGTATAGGAACCTTCTCTCTCTTTATGTCCCTTTACCCTCCCTGTTTATAATTGTCTTAAATAGTGCCTCTCCATAGGTTTAGAATCATATCAAATAGTTGTTGTAATTTAGCTTCAATCATCAAACATAATTTAGAAAACTAAAGAGAAGGAAAGTCTATTGTATTTATTTTTTATTATTGTGTTCATTCTTCCTTCTGATGTTCCAGTTTTCCTTCTTCTATCATTTCCTTTCTATTTATACAACCTCCTTTAGTCATTATTTTATGGTAGGTCTGCTAGTTACTTATTTTCTTAATTGCTCTTCATCTGAGAATCTCTTGATTTCCTCTTTATTCCTGATGGATATTTTTTGCTAGTTACAGGATTCTGGGTTGACAGTTTTTTCCTCCTAGCTTTTGAAAAATATCATGTCATCTCCTTCTGGCCTCTGTGGTTTCTGATGAGAAATCCATTGTCATCCTAATTTAGTTTTGTTCCCTATAGGTGAAGTGTCATTTCTGTCTCACTGATTTCAAGAATTTTTCTTTTTCCTAAAACTAAATTCCCAAAGTTTCATTTTGATGTTCTTGTTGTGGATTTCTTAGGGTATAAGAAAAAAAACCTTGAATTTGTCTTACATCTTTTCTTAAAATCTGTTTTATAACTTTTGCTAAGTTTGTGAAGTTTTCAGCCTTTATTTCTTTGAGTATTTTTTTTTTCTGCCTTCTTTCTCCTCTCCTTCAGGGACTCCAGTGACAGAAATGTTAGATTTTCAGTGGTAGCACCAGGTCCTTGAAAGCCTGTTCATTTTTCTGTTCAGCCTATTTTCTCTATATTGTTCAGTGTGAATGATTTCCATTGCTTTTTTTTTAATCTTCAAGTTCACTGATTCTTTCTTCTGTCCTCTCTATTCTACTGTTGAGCCCATCCATTTAGTTTTAAAATTTGATTATTGTATTCTTTAGTTCTAAAATTTCCACTTAGTTCTTCTTCACAGCTTCCATTTCTTTACTGAGATTTTCTGTTACTTTGCTGAGATTGGGAATGAGGGCTTGTAATTTTGTATAGCTTAATGTAATGCCCAGATACATCCCAGAGTGTGTTGAACATATAATTAAAAACTATTAGCATGGTTAGAGTAGTTAGAATGGCTGCCTTCCATGCGGGAAACCTGGGTTCGATTCCCGGACTACGTACCCACGTGGGGGGAAGGCAATGATTTCACTTGCAGAGTTGGGCTTAGAGAGACTGAGGCCACATCTGAGCAGCAACAGAGGTCCTCCAGAAGTAACTCTTAGGCCTGCCTATAGGTAGTCTAAGTTTCACCGCTACCTACATAAGCTTCACAAGAGTAAGCCTTGTGATCGAGGGCATGGCCTATTGATTTGGATATCCCTAAAGTTTGACACAGTATCAGGGGATTCCCTGATGGTAAGGTTTAATAGCTCCATAGTCTTTCTCCCGTCCCTCAGGGGACTTTGCCAAAACTTTTTCATTAAGTGCAAATATGCTCTAGGATATTTCCAGGCATTACAATAATCTATACAGGATTAAAAGACCTCTTTCTTATTCTGTGCTTCCTATGTTTCACTTGTTCACATGAGCTATACAGATAAGTTGAATTAGATTATGCAGTACAGAAAA
Source organism: Myrmecophaga tridactyla (assembly GCA_004026745.1). Classification (NCBI taxonomy): domain Eukaryota; kingdom Metazoa; phylum Chordata; class Mammalia; order Pilosa; family Myrmecophagidae; genus Myrmecophaga; species Myrmecophaga tridactyla. The sequence continues at coordinate 29,083 of PVIY010027183.1, forward strand.
TCTCAGTTCCAGATCAAATAAACCTTTCTTCCACTGGTCTCAAAGAGTACGTGCAGTTCTAAAATATAGACACTGTCTTCCTTACCCCTATGTTCTGAATTGCTTTAACCCCAACCTGTTCAGCTTCGTTCTTTCTACCAATACTTTTTATTTATCAGTGAGACCTGGGTTTTATTTAAACCTGTTTTAGCTTGTTATAACTGGCAGGGTAAAAGAAGTGGTGCTACCTCATTGCTTCCAGGTGGAGTAGAAGTCCAGATTCCCTTCTCAGCCTCGGATGACACTCAAGAGTATTTCTCATCACTGTATGGCATGGATGGGAGTTCCAGCTCCTGGCCATGTCTCTACTGGTAGCACCCTGCCTGGGAGGAGGAGAGTGCCTTATTACTGCTCCTACATTGCCTCTACTGACACCATGAAGGGTGATTGGTTGGTGGTGCTGAAAGTCCTGACACTCTACTACATCTCATCTGACACTATCCCAGTGGAGAGTAAGAGAGGCACCTTGTTACTGCCCAATAGGAATGAAAATCCTGACTCCCTACTCAGTCTTCTCTTAGACTACCTTGGCAGGATGGGAGAGGAATGGAGGTGCTTCCTTACAGCCTGATGCTGATGGAAGTCTAGGCTCTCCCCTCAGCCATTGCTGAGTTTTAAAATTTATTTTAAAATTGTTTTTGTGGTTTATGGCTGGAGTAGAGTGGTTATTGTTTGAAAGCTTTCTGTCTTGCTGGGCTGTCCCTTTCCTGGTCCTGTGACTACAGAAAGCAGGCTTTTGTTGGGGTTTTTTTGTCTGCACCCCTTGCTAGTTCCCAGTTGCTAGCTTCTTGGGTTCCAAGTCTAGAATATATAAGGCAAAACAACCACCAAAAGAAAACAAAACAAAAAACCAGGAAACTCAGCCATGTTGCTCCTTGGGTCCTAATTCCCTAGTCAGTCTGCCTCTTTTCTGCATCTTTAGTCTTTTATGTTTGTTTTATATATAATGCTCAGAGTTTTTTGATGTACTTATTTGAGGATTAGGGAAGAACATGCTTACTCCATCTTCCTGGAAGTGGAAGACTCTTTGGGTTTTTTTGGTGTGTGTGTGTGTGTGACCCAAATAAGTGATAATGTGAAGTGCTTTGCACATTAACATTACTAAACTTGCAGCATCACAACTTCTTCCTCTGAGACTAAATTTAAGGATGGAAATTCATTGCCTGTTGAGGTGAAAATGGTGTAGTAAAGTTGCCTTCATATACTGGTTGTTTCTGTACAAAAGGTAGTAGGTGACAGTGAAGAAAATTCACAAAAGATGCCTCTTGTTTCCTGAAAATCCCCCATTTCCTGAGGAAATGATTGAGACTTGGATGTCGCAGATCTCTCCATGAACTGTGCTGTAATGTGCAACTGCATCTGCTGCTTCTTACTCCACACACAATAACATTACTACAGGACTACATAGTCAACACGGTCACATCTAGGGACGACATGAGACACAGAACTGTTGAGAGAAGAATAGGGTCAACGTTAAGAATATTTGTAAAGGTATATGTGAGTCATAAGCTTTTTTTTGTTATGGTGACACATATATACTATAAAATCTGTCATTTTAACAGTTTCAATGTCATTAATTAGTTTTACATTGTTTTATTACCATCATCACCTCCTTTTACTACATCATTTTCATCAACCAAAGCAGAAACTCCCTACCCATTAAGCAATTAAGCAATAACTCCCTATGCCCCTTCCCCAGTTCCCGGGTAACTCTAATCCCCTCTATATCTTTGAATTTGCTTATGCTAGGTATTTAATATAAGTAGAATTCATACAATATTTGTCCTTTGTCTCTGACTTATTTCACTTAGCATAATGTTTTTGAGGTTCATCCATGTTGTATCAGAACTTCATTCCTTCTTATGGCTGAATAATATTCCATTGTATGTATATACCACATTTCATTTATTCATTCATCTGTTGCTGGACACCTGGGTTGTTTCTAACTTTTGGCCACTGTGAATAATGCTGCTAGGAACATTAATGTACAAGTGTCTATTTGAGTCCTTGCTTTCAATTTTGGGGGTATATACCTCAGAATCCCACCTATGGTAATTCTATGATTAACTTTCTAAGGAATGTTCAGACTGTTTTCCACAATGGCTGCACCATTTTACCTTCTCCCCAGCAGTGGATGAGGATTTCAATTTCTCTACCTCTTCTCCAACACTTTTTAGCTTCCATTGTTTAAAAATTGCCATCCTAATGGGTGTGAAATACCATCTCATTGTGGTTTTAATTTATAAGCTTTAGCTTTCTAAAAGCAGCTAGAAAACCTAGAGACCTTCCCCCATCCTCTCCTTTCTGGATGTTCAGGATTAAAACCCATTAGAAAAGGCTTTTCCTGACCAAATTAGTATTTACGGATGGTAAAGGATCATTAAATAGACTGACTGCTATCATCATTACTTTTAGACTAAATAAATCTATTACAATGATATGTTATTGGCTAATATATTTGTAAATATGTATTATATAAATATAAATACTCCAGAGCAATGTTATTCCTACATTTTATTTATTCATTCAACAAACATTTATTCAGTGTCTCTTACGAGCTCTTTAAAACCAATCACTTCTCTCCTCTACTAAAAACCCTTCAGTGATGTCTTCCTGACCAAAAGGGGGAAAAGAAGTGTAATAAAATAAGGCTGTCAATGGCTAAGAGATATCAAATGGAGTCAAGAGGCTATTCTGGAGGCTGCTCTTATGCTCTGAAGCTTTGGTTAGATAGTGCTAATTGCCATAGTTTGCTAAACCCCAATCAACATCACTCCCATTAACTCTTGAGAATACCTAGGGCACAAACTAAGACACTATAAAGGTTTCATGCACTAGGTTTGCCTTCCTGGAACATATAATTCCCAGAGGTTTCCTAGGGCAGGTAAATCCTGAAACTCAGATGGACCAGCTTCTCCAGGATTATCAATTAATTAAATCTCTATATCCTTTAGAGTGGACACCCCTTCTCAATATGAAAAAGTCAGAACAGGCATTGCCCAAAGATCCCTATAGATTGGGAGAAGGATTAAAGAAGAAGGAGAAAGTATAACAGAGAAAAGGTATTTAACAAACAAGTATGGCTGCTGAATCACTGTATTAATATTCCTTCTAGCCTCCAGTGTTTTGGAGCAGCTAGGACAAACCTGAAATGATGGAATAATAGCCCATGACAACCTCTGGGGTATTTCTGTAACTATTTGTTGAAGTGTGCTTTGAAAATTATTGCCTTTGTTCTCTCTTTGCTTTGTATATATATTATACTATACAATTTTTAAAACTTTGGGCCCCTTCCCCCAGCCCTGGGCGACTTTGTCTCCCGGGCGCGAGCCGCAGCAGCCCCGCACCCGCGAGTCGCTGTTAGAACCACTTTGTGCCGCGGCCCGGGGGACCGGGACGCGGGGCACGCAGCCGGTGGGCGCAGCCTCAGCATGGATGTGACGGTGTCCGAGCTCCTGGAGCTCTTCCTGCAGAGCCCGTTGGTGACCTGGGTGAAAACTTTTGGCCGGTTCGGAAGCGGCAACCAGGACAACCTGACTATGTATATGGATTTAGTGGACAGCATCTTTTTGAACCAAATCATGTTGCAAATAGATCCCAGGCCTTCCAATCAACGCCTCAACAAGCATGTCAACAACGATGTGAACCTTCGTATTCAGAACTTGACCATCTTGGTGAGAAACATCAAGACCTACTACCAAGAAGTGCTCCAGCAGCTGATCATAATGAACTTGCCCAATGTTTTGATGATTGGCAGAGACCCACTGTCTGGGAAAAGTATGGAGGAGATTAAGAAGATGCTGCTGCTGGTGCTGGGATGTGCTGTCCAGTGTGAGAAGAAAGAGGAGTTTATTGAAAGAATCAAACAACTGGACATTGAGACCCAAGCTGGGATCGTAGCCCACATCCAGGAGGTGACCCACAACCAGGAGAACGTGTTCTACCTGCAGTGGCTGGAGCTCCCGGATGTGGCCCCGGAGGAGCTGGAGGCCCTCTCCAGGAGCATGGTGTCTCACCTCAGGAGGCTCATCGACGAGCAGGACGAGTGCACCAAGCTGATCGCGGACCTCAGCCAGGAACAGGACTACCTGCAGGCGCAGCACCCACCTAGTCCCCTCAAGTCCTGCAGCGCCGACTCCACGCCCAGCCCCACCAGCAGCCTGTCCAGCGAGGACAAGCAGCATCTGGCCGTGGAGCTGGCGGACACCAAGGCCAAGCTGCGGCATGTCCGGCAGGAGCTGGAGGAGAAAACAGAGCAGCTCGGGGACACCAGGCATGAGGTGGACCAGCTAGTGCTGGAGCTGCAGAAGGTTAAGCAGGAGAACACCCAGCTGGCAGCAGATGCCCGATCGGCCCGCGCCTACCGCAACAAGCTGGATTCCCTGAGGAAGAAGGCAAACTGCGTGGAAAGGCTGGAGATGGAGCTGGTGCGCTGCAAGGAGAAGCTGCATGATGTGGACTTCTATAAGGCGCGCACAGAGGAGCTGCAAGAAGATAACATCATTTTAATTGAGACCAAGACCATGCTGGAGGAGCAGCTGACCGCCGCCCGGGCTCAGGGCGACAAAGTCCACAAACTGGAGAAAGAGAACCTGCAGCTGAAATCAAAACTCCACGACCTGGAAATGGACCGAGAGACAGACAAGAAGTGAATTGAGGAGCTGCTGGAAGAAAACATGGTCCTGGAGATTGCACAGAAGCAGAGCATGAATGAATCCACCCACCTGGGATGGGAGCTGGAGCAGCTGTCCAAGAACGCAGACCTGTCGGACGCCTCCAGGAAGTCATTCGTGTTTGAGCTGAACGAGTGTGCCTCCAGCCACATCCTGAAGCTGGAGAAGGAGAACCAGAGCCTGCAGAGCACCATCCAGGGGCTGCAGGATGCATCCCTGGTGCTGGAGGAGAGCAGCCTCAAGTGCGGGGAGCTGGAGAAGGAGAACCACTAGCTCAGCAAAAAAGATTGAAAAATTACAAACCCAGCTGGAGAGAGAAAAGCAGAGCAACCAAGATTTGGAGACCCTGAGCGAGGAGTTGATCAAATAAAAAGAGCATCTCCAGAGTGACATGGAGAACCTGAAGGCTGACAGAGCCAGGCAGATCAAGGATCTTGAGCAGGAAAAGGATCATCTCAACCAGGTGGTCTGGGCGCTGCGGGAGAGGTCGCAGGTGAGCAGCGAGGCCCGCGTGAGACGTCAAGAAGGAGAACAAAGCCCTGCACCAGATGGTGACGGAGACCAGCAGCAGGCTCAACAAGCTGGAATTCGAGAAGAAACAGCTGCACAGGGACTTTGAGCAGGCCAAGGAGAAGGGGGAGCGAGTGGAGGAGCTCGAGAA
>PVIY010027184.1:0-34474 GCA_004026745.1 Myrmecophaga tridactyla
AGTTTTTGGCTGGTCTCACTCAGCATAATGATCTCAAGGTCCATCCATGTTGTTACATATTTCATGAGTTTATTCTGTCTTAAAGCTGCATAATATTCCATCGTATGTATATACCACAGTTTGTTTAGCCATTCGTCTGTTGATGGACATTTTGGCTGTTTCCATCTCTTTGCAATTGTAAATAATGCTGCTATAAACAGTATGGTCCTTTTGTATTTGTCTTCTTAGCGTAATGTTTCCAAGATTCATCTAGCCTGTATAATGTATCATATATCAGTGCTTCATTCTTTTTTATGACTGAATAATACTCCATTGTATGTATATACCACATTTAATTTATCCATTCATCTTCAGTTGATGGATATTTGGGTTGTTTCCTCTTTTTGGTTATTATGAACAATGCTGCCATGAACATGGGTGTACAAATTTTTATGTGGACATAAGCTTTATTTGTCATTAAGCAAGTTTTTTTAATTAGAGAAGTTGTAGATTTATAGAACAATCATGTATAATATATAGGATTCTCACATACCACCCTACCACCAACACCTGGCACTGGTGTGGAACATATGTTACAATTTTGAGCACATTTTAACAACTGTACTATTAAAGTCCGTGATTTAACTTAGAGCTCACTCTGTGCTGTAGTTCCATGGATTTAAAAAGATATATATTCTGTTACCATATATATAATCTAATATTTCCCCTTTAAATTTTTTCTTTCTTTTTTTTTTTTTTGCATGGGTAGGCACCAGGAATCAAACCCGGGTCTCCAGCATGGCAGGTGAGAACTCTGTGGCCACCGTGGCCCACCTTCCCCTTTAAATTTCATACAGATTAATATTTCAGTGCTGTACACAACGTTGTGTGACCATCATTACCATCAATTACCAAAACATTTCCATCATTCCCAACATTAAGTCTTGTACATTTTAAGTCTTAACCTCTCATTCCTCATCCCCACTCTGTCCCCTTGTAATCTCTGACTCTATGATTTGAACAGTGAATAAAAGAGTATTTTATTTAAAGAGGCAAAGTCCCCTTGGGAGAATGCCGAGAAAGGGGGAAAATTCAACTTCCCCACGTGGAGAATTCCTCATGTTCTCACAAGCAGTGGGGACAAACAAAGCAATAGGCCGAGCCCTCAATCTTAGGGTTTGTTCATATGAAAATCTTCCCCTCAAAGGATAAGCTAAGCCTACTTAAAATTAGGCCTAAGTGTCATCCCCAGAGAACCTCTTTTGTTGCTCAGATGTGGCCTCTCTCAGCCAACATGACAAGCAAAGTCACTGCCCTTCCCCTCTCTATGTGGGACATGACTCCCAGGGGTGTAAACCTTCCTGGCAACGTGGGACAGAAATCCTAGAATGAGCTGGGACTCAGTGTCAAGGGATTGAGAAAAACTTCTAGACCAAAAGGTGGAAGAGAGAAATGAGACAAAATAAAGTGTCAATGGCTGAGAGATTTCAAACAGAGTCGAGAGGTTGGTTATCTTGGAGGTTATTCTTATGCATTAAACAGATATCACCTTTTTAGTTAAGGTATATTGGAGAGGCTGGAGGGAAGTGCCTGCAAATGTAGAGCTGTGTTCCAGTAGCCATGTTTCTTGAAGATGATTGTATAATGATATAGCTTTTGCAATGTGACTGAGTGATTGTGAAAACCTTGTGTCTGATGCTTTTTTAATTAATTGTTTAAAATTTTAATTAAAAATATAACAAATGCAAACATTCGTAACTTATAATCGTTCAGTTCTACATATATAATCAGTAGTTCACAATATCATCACATAGTTGCATATTCATCATCATGATCATTTCTTAGAACATTTGCATCAATTCAGAAAAAGAAATAAAAAGACAACAGAAAAAAATTCATACATACCATACCCCTTACCCCTCCCTTTCATTGATCACTAGCATTTCAATCTAAATTTATTTTAACATTTGTTCCCCCTATTATTTATTTCATTCCATATGTGTTCTAGTTTGCTAGCTGCCGGAATGCAACACACCAGAGACATCTCCGAAGGCCTGGGCTGAGCTGCAAGTACTGAGATAAGGTATGCTGAGCTGCTTGGGTTCTGCTACGTTGAGTTCTCTCATTTAAGGACCAGCCAATTAAGTCAAACATCATTCACTGCAGCAGGCACGCCTCCTAGTCCACTGCAGATGTAATCAGCAACAGATGAGGTTCATGCACTATTGGCTCATGTCCACAGCAACAGAACTGGGTGCCTTCACCTGGCCAAGTTGACAACTGAATCTAACTAGGTGCCTTCACCTGGCCAAGTTGACAACTGAATCTAACTATCACAATATGTTTTACTCATCTGTTGATAAGATAGATAAAAGGATCTGATGCTCCTTTTATCTGTGGTATGGACAGATGAGTAAAACATATGGATTAGAAATGAATGAATAATGGGGGAAACAAATGTTGGAATAAATTTAGTAGACTGAAATGCTAGTAATCAACGAAAGGGCATGGTAAGGGGTATAGAAAAAAATAGGGGAAACAAAGGCTAAAATATATTGGGTAGATGGAAATACTAGCAGTCAATGAGAAGGAGGGGTAAGGGGTATTGTACATATAAGTTTTTTTCTTTTTATTTTTTTCTGAATTGATGCTAATGTTCTAAGAAGTGATCACGGTGATGAATATACAACTATGTGATGATATTGTAAGTTATTGATTATTAACCAAGAACGGAATGATCATATGGTAAGAATGTTCGTGTTCATTGTTTAAAAAAAATTAAAATTAAATTAAAAAAAGATTCTGACTCTATGAGTTTGTTTATTCTAATTGTTTCAAAACAGTGAGATCATACAATATTTGTCCTTTTGTGTTTGGCTTATTTTCTTCAACATGATATCTTCAAGGTGCATCCACGTTGTCACATTTATAAGGACTTCATTCCTGTTCATGGTTGAATAATATCCATTTATGTATATATTATATTTCATTTATCTATCATCAGTTGATGGATACTTGGGTTGCTTCCAATTTTTGGCAGTTGTGAATAATGCCGTTATGAACATTGGTGCGTGGACATGTTTTTTTTTTTATTTAACTTTATTGAGGAAAAATTTACATGCAATAAAGTGCATCCATTTTAAGTATACATTCTGATGAATTCTGACAATAATCCAATTCATCTATTTACCTGTTGATAAAAATCTGAAAAAAATCTGTTATAAACATCTGTGCATAAATCTTTGAGTGGACATACATTTAATTTCTCCCAGGTAGATACCTAGGAGTGGAATTACTGGGACAGATGTTAAAGATATGTTTAACTATCAGCAGTGTATGAGAATTGCCAACATTTGGTACTCTCAGTATTTTAAGTTTACCATTCTAAAGAGTATATATATAGTATTACTTCACCATGATTTTTATTTGCATTTCCCTAATGAATAATAATGTTGAGCATTATTTCATGGGATTATTGGCCATTTATATATCTTCTTTTGAAAAGTATTTAAAAATTTTTTGGCCTGTTTTTAGTTGTTTTTCTCTGCATCTTATTGAGTTGTAAACATTTTTTATATATTCTGGCTAAAAGACTTCAGAAATGGTGTGGATCAAGCCAAACTCAATTTACTAAACCTATGCATTAGATAGTGATGTCTCAGAATGGGAGGCTTAGGGGAGGATATTTGTAGGTTTTTAAGCAAGTGTGGTCTCTGGGACAGAACAGAAATTTGGTCAAAAGAGTATCACATTATAGTATCTAAGGAAGTAGAGGATTTCAAGAAGAAAGTAACAGATTCCAGTGTACAACAAAGCAGAGAGGTTAAGTAAAATAAAGACTGGCAAGAATCTATTGGATATAGCAATATGTAGGTGATTTTATTAAAAATGCCTAATCAATAAGTATTAATATTAATAAATATAAATATGTTGAAATTCTAAGGAAAAGTACATAAACTGTGACTAATGAATAGATCAGATTTTCAAAAAATATATTATTTTACAGATTAAAAAGTTCTCAAAACAAAACAACACAGGTGGGGAGGGGCAGATAACAAAAAATTGACTTCTGATTTTGCCAAGTTAAAACAAAGTCAACAAATATTAAAACAAAGTCAACCTCCAGCTAATTTCCAATACTTTTTTTTTTCTCTTAGAAAATGATTTATGGTAGAATTGTCTTTTTTAGGACATGAGAAGTCTTTTGGGATGTGAGAGGAAACCAAAAACCCAGCACTAAAACAACATAAATATAACTGAATTGACCCATCACAACTGAGATATTTCTCTTAAAAACCATCTCATATGCTTCATAAATGTACTTTGTATGCTGTATGGCAGGGGTCACACTTCATTCTTTTTTTCATGTGAGTATCCCCTTATGGCAGCACCATTTTGCTGATTTTTTTTTTTTTAATGTTTATTTGTTTGCTTGTTTGTATGGGAAGTGCATGGGCTGGGAATCAAACCCGGGTCTCCTACATGGCAGGCGGGAATTCTGCCACCGAACTACCCTCGCACCCTCCTTGCTCCCGATATATATATATATATATATATATATAAACTTTTTAAATTGTATAACGTATATAAAAAGCAAAGAAAGAGAAAAAAGCAATAGTTTTCAAAGTACTCTTCAACAAGTAGTTACAGGACAGATCCCAGAGTTTGTCTTGTGATACCATACCATCTATGCTGGTTTGAAAGGATGGATGTCCCCTAGAAAAGCCATGTTTTAATCTAAATCCCATTTTGTAAAGGCAGAATAATCCCTATTCAATACCGTATGTTTGAATCTGTAATTAGATCATCTCCCTGGAGATGTAACCCAATCAAGAGTGGTTGTTACGCTGGATTGGGGGAAATGTGTCTCCACCAATCTGGGTGGGTCTTGATTAGTTTCTGAAGTCCTATAAAAGAGGAAACATTTTGGAGAATGAAGGAGATTCAGAGAGAGCAGAGCAGAATGACGAGACGCAGAGTCTATCAGCCAGTGACTTTTGGAGATGAAGGAAAATGCCTCCCGGGGAGCTTCATGAAACAGGAAGCCATGAGAAAAAGCTAGGAGATGACAGTGTGTTCACCTTGTGCCTTTCCAAATGAGAGAGAAACTCTGCATTCGCCATGTGCCTTCTCATTTGAAAGAGAAACCCTGAACTTCATTGGCCTTCTTGAACCAAGGTATCTTTCCCTGGATGCTGGCCTTTGATTGGACATTTCTATAGACTTGTAATTGGGACATTTTCTCAGCCTTAGAACTGTACTAGCAACTTCCCCTTTTTAAAAACCATTCTGTTTCTGGTTATATTGCATTCCAGCAGCTAGCAAACTAGAACACCATCCTCTCAAATTTTTCCTTCTAGCTGCTCCGGAATATAGGAGGCTAGAAGGAATATATTTTTATCATCATAATTGACTTTTTAATTTTTTTTGTGAGAAATAACATATATTAAAAAAGCAATAAATTTCAAAATACAGCACACCAATCAGTTGTAGAACAGATTTCAGTTTGGCATGGGTTACAATTCCACAATTTTAGGTTTTTACTTCTAGCTGCTCTAAGATACTCGAGACTAAAAGAAATACAAATTTAATGATTCAGCAATCATATTCATTTGCTAAACCTACCTTCTCTGTTTAACTCCCATCACCTTTGATCATTCTATCCCTCTCTTTAGGGGTATTTGGACTATGGCCATTCTGACTTTTTCATGTTGGAAGGGGCTATCAATAATATGGGGTAGGGAGATGGAACTATCTGATGTTCTGGAGAGGCTGGGCCCTTTAGGCTTCAGAATTTATCTGGTCCAGGGACCTATCTGGAAGTTGCAGGAAAGTTACCCCAGTGCATGGAATATATAAGATTATAGAATCTTATTATATTGATTATAATCTATAAGTTTATAGATTATAGAATTTTATTGCCCTAGGCATTCTTTATGATTAGCTGGAATGGTTTTGGTCGGTCTTTGGCAGGTTATGATAGGCAGCAATGTCTACCTGAAGCTTGTGTAAGAGTGACCTCCAGAGTAGCCTCTCGACTCGATTTGACTCTCGCAGCCACTGATAGTGGGAAAATTCATCACTGGAGTCATGTCCCACATATGGGGGGAGGGCAGTGAATTCACTTGCCACATCGGCTTAGAGAGTGAGGCCACATTCGAGCAACAAAAGAGGTTCTCTAGGGGTAACCCTTAGGCCTAATTTTAAGTAGGCTTAGTCTATCCTTTCCAGGAATAAGTCCCACAGGGGTGAAATCTGATTGAGGGCTCGGCCTATTGACTTGGTTGTCTCCACTGCTTGCAAGAATATCGGTAATTCCCCAAATGGGGAAGTTGAACATGTCCTCTTTTCTCCCCATTCCCACAGGGGGACCTTGTAAATACTTTATTCACTCCCCAAATTACTCCGGGATATACTGGGGCGCCACGCTAACCTGGACAAACCAACAAAATCTCATGCTCTATTCAAGATTCCATGTACTTATGGTGTTCAACTAAACTGACCATACATGTTAAATTAGGAAATGCACTACCCAAAATATACATTTTGCACAAAATAAACATCTCTCCCTTTGGTCTCACACAGAAACTGAAGTTTTAAAATATGGACAATATCATCCTTTATTAGGTATTCTGATTTACCTTAGTCCTATCCAGATCAGCTTCATTCATACTTCTACTCAAAATCAGTGGAACTTTTTACACAGTTCCTGTATGAGGTACTGCTGACTTTCATAGCTTCTGAGCTCTAACTCTGAGTTTCAGGTGTCATACAAATACCTGAAGGTTCTAGGAACAACCAGGTTATAAACAAACAGCTCAGTATCTAGAATTTAGAAATAATATAACTCGTGAATATATGTGACCGCCGTAAGAGTTTACAATCTAGGACTCTTTACAATAGGCCCTGTGCTGGTAAAGTATGTGTGTCCCCTAGAAAAGCCATGTTTTAATCCTAATTCCATTTTGTAAAGACAGCCATTTCTTCTAATCCCTATTCAGCATTGTATGTTTGAAACTGTAATTAGATCATCTCCCTGGAGATGTGATATAATCGAGAGTGGTTGTTAAATTGGATTAGGTGATGACATGTCTCCACCCATTCAGGTGGGTCTTGACTAGTTTCTGAAGTCCTATAAAAGAGGAAACATTTTGGAGATTGGGGATTTGGAGAGAGCAGAGAATGCTGCAGCACCACGAAGCAGAGTCCACGAGCCAGCGACCTTTGGAGATGAAAAAGGAAAATACCTCCCGGGGAGCTTCATGAAACAGGAAGCCAGAAGAAGGAGCTAGCAGATGACGCCATGCTCGCCATGTGCCCTTCCAGATGAGAGAGGAACCCTGACCATGTTCACCATGTGCCTTTCCAGATAAGAGAAAAACTCTGACTGTGTTTGCCATGTGCCCTTCCACTTGAGAGAGAAACCCTGAACTTCACTGGTCATCTTGAACCAAGGTGTCTTTCCCTGGATGCCTTTGATTGGATATTTCTATAGATTTGCTTTAATTGGGACATTTTCTCAGCCTTAGAACTGTAAACTAGTAACTCATTAAATTCCCCCTTTTAAAAGCCATTCTGTTTCTGGTGTACTGTATTCTGGCAGCTAGCAAACTAGAACATTGCCAACCTGATAACCCATGTTCTCGACTTCAGATCACTGAATTTTTACATTATAGTAAGTCCATATGAGTGAGGCATGATATTATTTGTCTTTCTGTTCCTGATATTTCACTTAACATACAATCCCCAAGGTTCATTCATCTAGTTGCATGCCTCACAACTTCATTCCTTCTTGCGACCTCTCAGTAGTCCGTTCTATGTATACACCACAGCTCCCCCTTTCATTCCGGTCATTGTACTCTTAGGCTGCCCACGTCCATTGTTGACTGAGAACATTGCTACCATAAGCACCAGTATGCAAATGTCCATTCATGTCCCCATACTCAGTTCCTCCAGGAATATACTAAGCAGTGTGGTATCAGGATCATATGGCAACCCCACCCCTAGCCTCCTGTGGAATCACCACACTGCCCTCTGGGGGGCTGCACCTCTCAGTTTCCCTACCGACAGTGAACAGGTACATCTCTTTCTCCATATTTTCTAGCACTTGTTTCTCTCTGTTCATTTTTAAACAGTTTATTTGCACATCATAGAACTTAACCTAAGTGTATAGACATGCCTTCACCACCATAATCTATCTGAAGACGTTTCCTTTTCTTCCACAAAGAATCCATACCTCTTCCCCATGCTCCCCGCCGCCCCACCTATTGACATTTAGTTTTGTCATGATGCCTTTGTTACATTCAGTGGAAGCACATTACAATGTTACTGTTGACTACAGACCCTAGCTTGCATTGACTGTACTTTTTCCCATATACCATCTGTTTTCAACATCCTGCATGATTGTTATTTAAAACATTTTTTAAATGTGACAACATACAAACGTGAACATTCTTACCATATGATCATTCCATTCTTGGTATATAATCAATAAATCACAATATCATCACATAGTTGTATATTCATCACCATGATCATTTCCCAGAACATTTGCATCAATTCAGAAAAAGAAACAAAAAGAAAAAAGAAAAAAACTCATACATATCATACCCCACCCCTCCCTCTCATTGATTGCTAGTATTTCCATTTACCCAATATATTTTAGCCTTTGTTTCCCCTATTTTTTTCAATACCCCTTATCACTCCTTTTCATTGATCATTAGCATTTCAATCTACTAAACTTATTCCAACATTTGTTGCCCCCACTATTCATTTATTTCTAATCTGTATGTTTTACCCATCTGTCCATACCACAGATAAAAGGAGCATCAGACATAAGGTTTTCACAATCACAGTCACACTGTGAAAACTATATCATTACACCATCATCTTCAAGAAACATGGCTTCTGGAACACAGCTCTACATTTTCAGGCACTTTCCCTCCAATCTCTCCAATATACCTTAACTAAAAAGGTGATATCTATATAATGCAGAAGAATAACCTCCAGAATAACCTCTCGACTCTGAAATCTCTCAGTCATTGACACTTTGTCTCATTTCTCTCTTCCCCCTTTTGGTCTAGAAGGTTTTCTCAATCCCTTGATGCTGAGTCCCAGCTCATTCTACGATTTCTGTCCCATGTTGCCAGGAAGGTTTATACCCCTGAGAGTCATGTCCCACGTAGAGAGGGGGAGGACAGTGAGTTTGCTTGTCACGTTGGCTGACAGAGGCCACATCTGAGCAACAAAAGAGGTTCTCTGGAGGGTGACTCTTAGGCCTAATTTTAAGTAGGCTTAGCCTATCTTTGTGAGGATAAGTTTCATATGAACCCCCAAGATTGAGGGCTCAACCTATTGCTTTGGTTGTCCCCACTGCTCGTGAGAATGGAAGGAATTCTCCACATGGGGAAGTTGAATTTTTCCCCTTTCTCGTCATTTCCCCAAGGGGACTTTGCAGATACTTTTTCATTCACTGTTCAAGTCCCTCTGGGATTTATTGGGGCATCACTCTGGACAAACCTACAAAAGCTCATGCCCTACTCAAGGTTCCATGTACTTATGGTGCTCAATTAAAGTGTCCACATAAATTATATTAGGAAATGCACTAAAGAAATTATAAATTTTGCACCAAATACACATTTTTTGCTTTAGTCTTACACATAAGTTAAAGTTTTAAAATATGAATTACCATCTATTTTCAACAGCCTGCAATACCGACATTCCTTTGTTCTTCCACATGGAAAAATATTTTTAAATTTGTAGATTTAGTCACTATCATTATATACTCTAGGCATTCTTAGATTATACCATCTCAGTCTTTACTGTCTATCTTTCCTTCTGGTTTCATATGTGCCCTCAGCCTTTCTCCCTCTATCATTCTCATATTCAGCTTCATTCAGTACTGATATTATTGTGCTACAATCAGGTAGTACTGGGCTACCCATTTCTGAATTTTTACACTCAGTCCTATTGTAGAATCAGCAGTCCTTCAGCAATAAATGCCTGTGGTAGTTAGATTCAGGTGTCAACTTGGCCAGGTGAAGGTGTCTAGTTCTATTGCTGTGGACATGAGCCAATGGCATGTGAACCTCATCTGTTGCTGATTACATCTGCTACATAGGAGGTGTGCCTGCTGCAATGAATGATGTTTGATTTAATTGGCTGGATGCTTAAATGAGAGACTCAACGTAGCACAGCCCAAGCAGCTCAGCATACCTCAATCATCTCAGCACTTGCAGCTCAGCCCAGGCCTGTGGAGATGCAGAAAGGAATCACCCCAGGGAAAGTTGTTGAAATCCAGAAGCCTGGACAGAAGGCCAGAAGAGATCACCCTGTGGCTTCCCATATAAGAAAAGAACCTCAGTTGAAAGTTAGCTGCCTTTCCTCTGAAGAACAATATATTCTTAACTAAATAAATCCCTTTTATTAAAAGCCAATCCATCTCTGGCGTGTTGCATTCTGGCAGCTAGAAAACTAGAACAAATGCCCAATCTCTACCTTGTTTCTATCTCCTGATAACTCTCAAAGTTCACTCATTAATGCTAGTTCATATTAGTGAGACCATCTGTACAGTATTTGTCCTTTTGTTTCTGGCTAATTTCACTCACCATAATGTCTTCAAGGATCATTCACATTGTTTCATGCTTCATCACTTTATCTGTCTTACAGCTGTGAAATATTTCATTAAATATATATACCACAGCTTGTTTAGCCACTCATCTGCTGATAAACATTTGGGCTGTTTCCATCTCTTGGCAATTGTAAATAATGCTGCTATAAATATCGGTGAGTAAATGTTTGTTTGTGTCCTTGCCTTCAGGTCCTCTGAATATATACAGAGGAACAGGACTGCTGGATCATATGGCAATTATATATTTAGCTTCCTGAGGGGCCACCAAACTGCCTTCCAGAGCAGTTGTACCATTTTACACTCCCAGCAGCAGTGGATAAGTGTGCCTCTTTCCCCATATCCTCTCTAGTACTTGTCATTTTCTGTTTGCTTGTTTTTTAAATTTTTATTGTATAATATAATATACAAAGCAAAGAAATAAAAAAGCAATAGTTTTCAAAAAACTTTTCAATCAGTAGTTACAGGACAGATCCCAGAGTTTGTCATAGGCTACCATACAATCCTCTCAGATTTTTCCTTCTAGCTGCTCCAGAATATAGAAGGCTAGAAGAAATAAATTTTTTTTATCATCACAATTGACTTTTTTTCTTTGTCATGAAAAATAACATATATAGAAAACAATAAATTTCAAAGCACAGTACCACAATTAGTTGTAGAACATATTTCAGAGTTTGACATGGGTTACAATTCCAAAATTTCAGGTTTTTACTTCTAGCTGCTCTGAGATACTGGAAACTAAAAGAGATATCAATTTAATGATTCAGCAATCATATTAATTTGTTAAATCCTACCTTCTCTATATAACTCCACCATCGCCTTTGATCTTTCTATCCCTCTCGTTAGGGGTGTTTGGGCTATAGCAATTCTAAATTTTTCATGTTCGAAGGGTCTGTCACTAATATGGGGTAGGGAGATGGAACTAACTGATGTTCTGGAGAGGCTGGGCCCTCTAGGTTTCAGGACTTATTCTGATACATAGACCCATCTGCAGGTGGTAAGTTTCTGGAAAGTTATTCCAGTGTATGCAACCCTTGTGGAATCTTATATATTGCCCTAGGTGTTCTTTAGGAATTGCTGGAATGGTCCTGGTTGGGGTTTGGCAGGTTATGATAGGTAGCAATATCTAACTGAAACTTGCCTAAGAGCAACCTGCAGAGTAGCCTCTTGACTCTATTTGAACTCTCTCTGCCACTGATACTTTATTAATTATACCTCTTTCCCCCTTTTGGTCAGGATGAAATTGTTGTTCCCACAGTGCCAGGTGTGGATCCCTGAAAGTCATCTCCCACTTCACCAGGGAGACTTTCACCCCTGGATGTCATGTCCCATGTAGAGGGGAAGGGCAATGATTTCACTTGCAGAGTTGGGCTTAGAGAGACTGAGGCCACATCTGAGCAACAAAAGAGGTCCTCCAGAAGTAACTTTTAGGCATACCTATAGGTAGGCTAAGCTTCTCTGCTACCTACATAAGCTTCACAAGTAAAAGCCTCAAGATCAAGGGCATGGCCTATTGACTTGGGTGTCCCAAATATTTGTCACAGTGTCAGGGGATTCCTTGATGGTAAAGTTCAATAGTTCCATATTTTTTCTCCCATCCCTGAAGGGACTTTGCCAATACTTTTTGATTATCTGCTTAATATATTCTAGGATGTATCCAGGCATTCCATTAAGCTATACAGGATTAAAGGCCCTCATTCTTACTCTAGGCCCCCTGTGTTTCAACTGTTCAAATGAGCTATACAGACAGGTTCAGTTAGATTATGTGCTACAGAAAATTTAGGTTCCAGAAAAAGTAAACCTTTCTTCCTTTGGTCTCAAAAAGTAGGTGCAGTTCTAAAATATAGAAAATGTCTTCCTTACGCCTATGTTCTGAGTTACTTTAATCTCAACTTGTTCAGTTTCCCTCTTAGCTCTAAATACCAGGTTATAGCCTCTCAAATCCAGAAATAATTACCACTCCAGATTCAATGTATCTGCTATAAGAGCTTACAATTTAGGCCCCTGTTTTCTTATAAGCATTTTCTAAAGGAGACCACACAATAATTGTTCTTTCATTTCTGGCTTATTTTGCCTCACTAAATGTCCCACAGGTTCATTCACATCATTGCATGTCTCACAACTTCATTACTTTTTGTAGCAGCACAATATTCGATCATATGTATCCACCATCGTTTGCAAATCTACTTTTCAGTCAGTGTATCCTTCAGCCACCTGCCTTCACTAGGCATTGTGTATAACACCCGAAGTCCACAGTCTATCAACACCCTCAATTTTAGATAATTTCATTGTTCCCAAGAGAAAGATAATCAATAAACACACCCTTACCAAATAGGAAATCTAAACCTCCCCTTAACTCTTGTCCCTCCCCCCATTATTTACCTCTGCTGTTGCTGTGGTAGTGCTGATGTTTTCCTGTTAAACATGGCCCATACCATGCAACAGCAGTTTTCCCCCTGTACCCTGGATTTAAACACTCCTTGTACATGAATCATACCTTTGAAGTAATTCTTGGAAGAACTCATTTAATTTCTAGTGTTAGTCAGTGGGACATATACAATCCCTTTCAATCTTGTTCACCTTCAATATGGTAATGTTACTTATAAACCCACTAGAGAACCAACTTCATGTCTATTTATTCCCTTACATTTGAGTTCAACCTCATTAGCTAACCGTTCATCCATCTCTAGCTTCTGTGTATCTCTAAGTCCTCTATATTCAATATTATAAGTCTCTGATTTTACCTTCACCATAGTCATAAAAGTGGAGTCATACAATATCTATCCTTTCGTGTCTGGCTTATTTCACTCAGCATTATGTCCTCAAGGCTCATCCATCTTGTCATGTGCTTCAGGACATCATTTTGTCTTACTGCTGCATAATATTCTATTGTATGTATATACCACATTTTGGTAATTCACTCCTCTGTTGATGGGCATTTGGATTGTTTCCGTCTTTTGGTGACTGAATAAACTGCTATGAGCATCGGCGTGCAAATGTCTGTTATTGTCACTACTCTCTACTCTTCTGGGTATATACCAAGTAGTGCTATTACTGGTTCATAGGGCGACTCAATATTTAGTTTCCCAATGAACCACAAAACTGTCTTCCATAGTGGCTGCGCCTTATACATTCTCACCAGCAGTGCATAAGTATCCCAATTTCTCCACATCCTCTCCAACATTTATAGTGTTCTGTTTAACAGCAGTCATTCTTATAGGTATGAAGTGGTATTTCATTATAGTCTTGATCTGCATTTCCTTATAGCTAATGAAAATGAGCATTTCTTCATGTGCTTTTGAGCCATCTGTATTTGCTCTTCAGAAAAATGCCTATTCATATCTTCAGTCCATTTTATAATTGGGTTGTTTGTTCTTTTGTTGTTGAGTTGTATGATTTCTTTATGTATACAGGCTACCAAACCTTTGCCTGATATGTGATTTCCAAATATTTTCTCCCATTGAGTTGGCTGCCTCTTCACCTTTTGACAAAATCTTTTAAAGTGCAGAAGCATTTGATTTTAAGGCATTCCCATTTATCTTTTTTTTCTTTTGTTGCTTGTGCTTTGGGCATAAAGTTTAGGAAGCTACCTTGTCACTAGGTCTTGAAGATGTTTCCCTACATTTTCTTCTAGAAGCTTTATGGTATTTTCTGGTTCTTATATTTAGGTGTTTGATCCCTTTGAATTAATTTTTGTGTAGGGTGTCAGATAAGGGTCCTCTTTCATTCTCTTGGCTATTGATATCCAGTTTACCCTTGCCTATTTATTAAAAAGACTATTTTGTCCAGTTCAGTGGTTTTGGGGTCCTTGTCAAAAATCAGTTAACCATAGATCTGGTGGTCTATTTCTGCACTCTAGATTCAATTCCATTGGTCAATACTTCTATATTTCTGTCAGTACCATGCTGTTTTGACCTCTGTGGCTTTCTAATAAGTTTTAAAGTCAGGAAGTGTTAATCCTCCCACTTCATTCTTCTTTTTTTAAGATGCTTTTAGCTATTCAGGGTCTCTTTTCCTTTGAGATGAATTTGGTAATTAGCTTTTCCAAGTCACCAAAGTAGCTTGTTGAGGAATTTTGATTGGTACAGTGTTGAATCTGTAGATCAATTTGGGGAGAACTGACAATTTAACTATAGTTAACCTTCCTATCCATAAGCAGGGAATATCTTTCTACCTACTTAGATCTTCTTTGATTTCTTTTAGCAATGTTATGTAGTTGTCTGTGTACAAGTCCTTCATGTCCCTAAGTTCATTCCTAAGTACTTGATTCTTTTAGTTGCTACTTTGAATGGAATTTTTTCCTTAACTGACTCTTAGCTAGCTCATTGCTTGTGTAAAGAAATGTTACTGATTTTTGCACATTAATTTTATATCCCACCACCTTGCTGGTTTTATTAGCTCAAGTAACTTTGCTGTAGATTTCTCAGGATAGTATCATGCCATCTGCAAATAATGAAAGTTTACTTCTTCCTTTTCCAACTTGTATGCCTTTTATTTCTTTGTCCTACCTGATTGCTCTAGCTAGAACTTCTAGTACAATGTTGAATAACAGTGGTGACAATGGGCATCCTTGTCTCGTTCCTGATCTTAGGCGGAAGGCTTTCAGTCTCTCTCTCCCTTGAGTATGATGCTGGCTATTGGTTTTTCATATATTCTTCATCATATTGAGGAAGTTACCTTTCATTCCTATCTTTTGAAGTGTTTTTATCAGAAAAGGATGCTGAATTTTGTCAAATGCTTTTTCAGGATCAAGATGATCATGTGACTTTTCCCTTTCAATTTGTTAATGTGCTATATTTCATTAATTGATTGTATTGTGTAGAACCATCCTCGCATTCCTGGTATAAACCCCACTTGGTTGTGGTGTACAATTCTTTTAATGTGTTGTTGGATTTGATTTGTAGCATTTTGTTGAGAATTTTTGCATCTATGTTCATTACAGGGATTGGCCTGTAGTTTTCCTTTCTGATAGCATCTTTACCCAGTTTTGGTATTAAAATTATGTTAGCTTCATAAAATGAGTTAGGTAGTGTTCCTTTTTCCTCAATTTTTTGAGAATAGTTTGAGCAGGACTGGTGTTAGTTCTTTTTGGAATGTCTGATAAAATTCTCCTGTGAAGCCCTCTGGCCCTGGGTTTTTCTTTGTAGAAAGATTTTTGATGATCTGTTTACTTGTGATTGGTTTGTTGAGATCTTTTATTTCTTCTTGAGTCAGTGTAGCTTGTTTGTGTGTTTCCAGGAATTTGTCAGTTCCATCTAAGTTGTCTAGTTTGTTGGTGAATAGTTGTTCATAGTGTCCTATTATGAGAAATATATAGTGGTAACACACACTTTCTCATTTCTGATTTATTTATATCCTCTCTCTTTTTGTCTTTGTCAGTCTTGCTAGTGGCCCATCAATTTACTGATTTTCTCAAAGAACTAACTTTTGGTTTTATTGATTCTTTCTATTGCTCTTTTGTTCTCCCATTCATTTATCTCTGTATTAATCTTTGTTATTTCTCTTCTGTTTGCTTTGGGGTTAGTCTGCTGTTCTTTCTCAAGTTCTTCCTGGTGAGCAGTTAAGTCCTCGATTTTTACTCTTTCTTGTTTTTCATATAGGCATTTAGGGAAATAAATTTCCCTCTCAGCACAGCCTTTTGCTGCATCCCGTAAATTCTGATATGTTGTATTCTCATTTTCATTCATCTCCAGATAGCTATAATATCTCTAGGAATTTCTTCTTTGACCCATTGGTTGTTTGAGAGTGTGTTATTTAATCTCCACCTATTTGTTAATGTTCTTATTCTTTGGTGGTTGAGATCCAGCTTCATTCCATTATGACTAGAGAAAGTGCTGTTTTCAAGTTATAAAGACCTATTTTGTTCCCCAGCATATGTTCTATCCTGGAGAATGATCCATGAGCACTAGAAAAGAATGTATATCCTGTTTTTTGGGGGTATAATGACCTATATATGTCTGTTAGTCTAATTCATTTATAAAGTTGTTTAACTTCTCTATTTCTTTGTTGATTTTCTGACTGGTTGTTCTTTCTATAGAGGAGAGTGGTATATTGAAGTCTCCTACTATTAGTGTTGAAACATCTATCGCTCCCTTCAGTTTTGCCAATGTCTATTTCATGTACTTTGGAGCTCCTTGATTGGAAGCATAAACATTTATGATTGTTATTTCTTCCTGTTGAATTGTCCCTTTAATTAATATATAGTGTCCTTCTTTATGATGTCTTTACATTTAAAGTCTATTTTGTCTGATATTAGTATAGCTACTCCTGTTTTCTTTTGGTTACAACTTACATGGAACATCTTTTTCCATCCTTTCATTTTCAATCTTTTTGTACCTTTGTATCTAAGATGAGTCTCCTGTAAGCAGCATGTAGCTGGATTATATTTCTTAATATAATTCAGATTCTGCCAATCTGAATCTTTTAATTGGTTAGTGTAGTCCATTAACATTTAAAGTTATTACTGAAAAGGCGTTTTTTGAATCCACCATCTTATCTTTTGGATTTTATTTGTCAGATCTATATATTCTTTTCCCTCTCTCTCTTTTTATCCTTTAAGTTGCCCTTACTGGTACTCTTTAATTCCTGTGCCCTCCTCTGGACTTCCCTCTCCTGTCTTTTACTTCTCAACTGGCAGAATTCCCTTTAGTATTTCTTGTAGGGCTGGTCTCTTGTTGACAGATTCTTTCAGGATTTGTTTGTCTGTGAAAATTTTAATCTCTCCCTCAGTTTATTTATTTATTTACATGGGCAGGCACTGGGAAACTAACCCAGGTCCCTGGCATGGCAGGTGAGGACTCTGCCACTGAGCCACCATTGCCCTCTCCCTCCCTCAGTTTTGAAGGACAATTTGGCTGGGCACAAAATTCTTAGCTGGAAGTCTTTCTCTTTCAGGATCTTTTTTTAAATTTTTTAAAATTTTTCTTTATTAATTTAAAAAAATTAACAATAAACAAACAAAACATTAAGATATCATTCCCTTCTACATATATAATCAGTAATTCTTAATATCATCACATAGTTGCATATTCATCATTTCTTAGAACATTTGCATCGATTTAGAAAAAGAACTAAAAAGACAACAGAAAAAGAAATAAAATGATAAAAGAGAAAAAATAGATTATACATACCATACCCTTTACCCCTCGCTTTCATTTATCATTAGCATTTCAAACTAAATTTATTTTAACATTTGTTCCCCTTATTATTTATTTTTATTCCATATGTTCTACTCTTCTGTTGATATGGTAGATAAAAGGAGCATCAGACACAAGGTTTTCTCTTTCAGGATCTTAAATATATCATACCACTGCCTTCTCACCTCCATGGTGCCAGATGAGTAGTGTGAACTCAATCTTATGTGGTTTCCCTTGTATGTAGTAGATTGTTATTCTCTTGCTGCTTTCAGGATTTTCTGCTTCTCTTCAACATTTGACAGACTAATTAGCATGTGTCTTGGGGAAGACCTATTTGGATTTATTCTATTTGGAGTTCACTGAGCTTCTTTAACTTGTGTATTTATGTTCTTTATAAGTGTTAGGAAGTTTTCCCCATTATATCCTCAACTAATTTTCCTAGCCCTTTACTCCTCTCTTCTCCTTCTGGGACACCAATGATTCTTATATTTATGTGCTTTGTTTTGTCCATCATTTCCCTGAGATTAAATTCAAAATTTTCCACCTTTTTTGTCATTTGCTATTTTGAGTATTCGAAATTAGTTGTCCTGTCCTCTAGTTTGCTTATTCTTTCTTCTGCCTTTTCAAATCTGCTGTTGTGTGTCTCTAGTATGTTTTTTATTTGGTCTACAGCATCTTTAATGTCTGTGGTATCTGCTATTTTCCTATTTATTCTTTCAAATTCCTCTTTATGCTCTTCTAGTGTCTTCATCACCTTTATATTATTTATTTAGTAGAGTTATGTGAAATCTTGTATTAGTTGTTCCAACGTCTAAGTCTGCTCTGGTGTTTTAATTTGGTCGTTAGGCTGGGCTATTATCTGTTTTCATCATTATATGCTTAACCTGGCATGCAAATATCTTGATTGGTTTACTTTAGACGTTGATTTCCTTCAGTAGTCTAAAGCCTTGTATTTGTGGGATGGATGTGGAGCAGGGGAACAACAATGCAGTGCTGTGTTACAGCACAGGTATAGGAGCAGGTTGGGGATGCTACGCTGGTGCCTGTGAGGGTGGGTGGGTGCCCAGGGTGGGGGAGGATGTGGCTGTGCAGGTGCATGGGTCTGGGGGGCAGGGCCCTGATATGTGCTGGTCTAGGGTGCAGGGCCCTTTGTGCACATGCACAGATCTAGGGCAGCTGGTCAGTGTTAGGCCTGCGTGGGTTGGGGGCAGACTCGGCCTGGCTGCGCAGGTTGGCGCTTTCCTAGAGCTGGGCAGATGGGACATGATTGGGGGCTGAGAGCATGCGTGGATCTAGGACTGCCATGAACTGATGTACCTGGGCGCATAGTTGGGGGAGGGTACACGATTCTGTGGCCTGGGGGCAGGTGTAGCTGGGTATGGAAGTTAAGTACCAGCAGCCTTAATGCACAAGCAACTACTTGCAGGGGCCAGGGAATGGAAGGTAGGGCTCAGGAGGGGTGGAGTGAGACTGTGCTTGCACTGGATAGGTGGGATGGGCTGCACTTAGGGTGGGGGTGTGGGGCAGGGATGCTTGGAGTGCAGGGAGTGGGTTGCGCTGATAAGGTTAGCATGTTCAAGGAATGTAGCTTGGCTTCCTTCCTGGTTCTTGACCCCATCTGTGCACTTCTGAGGGTTCCACGCTTCTATGCTAGGCTGTTTGCGCCAGCCAGATGGTCTTCGGTTCTCTGCTTCTCAGTTCCTCAACTTTTGCAACCAGGGCTGCCCTGGGAGGGCATGAACCTGCCCGGGCACGAACCTGCCCGGAGGCACGGTCACACGGTTGAGCAGAGTGCATGCTGAGGTCCCCATGCAGTGGCAAAGGCGGCTGTGGCAGCTTGCTTCCTGTAAACCAACTTGTTGCAGTTGCACTTCAACAACTTTCTGGGACAAGTTGCAACTATTCAGACAGGTGCCTTATTCCATTTCAATGTTAGCAGTAAATCTTGCTTTTAAGCTCAACTTGAGGTATTCTCTCACAATCTGAAAATACTATCCTTTGGTTTCTACCTCTTTTACAAAACTCTTGGAAATTAGGTAACAGTAAGTACTGCAGGTGATTTAAAATGGAAATTTCACCGCTCAGCCCAGCCTCTCCTGCTGCTGCACACACTCAACAGGCTCATAAGGTTGCTGGTGGTGGTTGTGCTGCATTTACCCTTCCCATCCCCACCTCTCTGCACCTCCCCTGATACTATTTTATAAAGAGATATTTTTTTCTACAAAAAATAACGTCTCATAGTAAAGCCTTTTCACTGGTGACTGACAATTTTTGAGTAGAGAATTAAAAATATGAAAGTAGTGGTAGGGAATGGAGATTACTTCAATAAAAAGAAATTTGACTTTGGATAGAGTTAAGGATAGAGAACAACTTGGAGATGAGAACTCAGAAAGGAAATTTTTGTTTGTTTTTCTTTTCAGGTTGGCTGAAAATTAGGTACGTTTAGAATTTGATGTAAGAAAAGATAAAGGTGATGGCTAAAGACACTGGAGCAAGTTCTAATGACTTGTTCCTGAAGAAGTTAATTTAGAAAGTCTTTTGTGCAGAGAAGGATACCAGTTAACAGCATTCCACAGACTTTGTTTCTGATCTGTCTCATGGAATATGAAACTCTAGGCTTTCGTTCCAGGCAGAAACTTTAGCTGGTATTGCTGTTACTGCTGCTTTTGGTCAAATACATATTCTTCTTTTGGAACCAGCTACTGACCTGACTGGGTGACAGGTACACTGTGCCAGCATTTGTACCTGCCGGGAATCAACATTTTTGGTGTGTCTAAGATGGATCCACAGTGTCTCCAGGAGGGGTTTGCTGACTGTACACTGCCTCACTTTCCTAGGATGCTTTGCTCTTTTGTGGCCAAATTCTCCCTTTCTCCAAAATTTTTCTTTTTTAGGAATCAAGCTGTGCTTCTTGGAATCGTTATCACCTACTACTGCTGCTTTGTGTAGATCCTCCATTCTCTTAGAAGTACTAGGAGTATAGTGCCCAGCATGGGACTTCCTGATCCTTCCAATACGAGGCTTTGGGTAGGAAGAAATTTCTACTTCTACAGCCCAACTGGACAGAGACAAAGAAGTTTTCAGAGCCTATTTTTTTTTCCCTTGGGTATATATCTAGGAGTGGAATTGCTGGGTCATATTGTAACTGTATGCTTAACTTTTTGAGGAACTGCTAGATTATTTTTCAAAGCAGCTATAACATTTTATATTTCCATCACCAATGGGCTCCAATTTCTCTATATCTTTACTAACATTTGTAACTGTCTTGTCTTTTTAATTAAAATTATTTCTAATGGATGTGAGTTGGTATCTCACTGTGGTTTAGATTTACAATTCCTTAATGATTAATCATGTTCATCATCTTTTTGAGTGCTTTATTAGTGATTTGTATATCATCTTTGGAGAAATGCCTATTCAGATCTTTTGCCCCATTTTAAATTAGGTTATTTGTCTACTTTTTGAGTTGTAAGAATTCTTTATTTTGGATAATAAATCCCTCATCACATAGTGAACTGACTTTGACAAAGGTACAAAAGCAATTCAATGGAGGATGGATAGCCTTTTCAACAAATGGTGCTGCAGCAACTAGGATCCACAGGGACCAAAAGCATGATCCATAAAATTAAAAACCAATAAACTGGAATTAATTAAAATTAAAATCTTTCATTTTTGCAAAAGTAACTTGTTAGCATGAAAAGCCTGGAAGAAAATATTTACAAACCTTTCTTGTTTTTTTTTTTTTGGGGGGGGGGCGTGTGGTGCTGCATGGTCCAGGAATTGAACCTAGGTTTCCCACATGAAGGCAAGCATTCTAACACTGAACCACTTGGGCACCCTCAGACCTTTTTATTTTTCAAGTTTTTATTATTGGGTTGTAATAGTTCTTTATATATTATGGATACTTAGGCCCTTTTCAGATATAAGATTTGCAAATATTTTCCCATATACAAGTTAAAATTTGTATATGGTGTGAGGTAGGATCCAACCTCATTCTCTTTTTTTAATTAAAATTTTTTTTTAAAATACCAGAGAACACCAAACAAACGCAAACATTCTTAACTTTCAATCATTCTGTTCTACATATATAATCAGTAATTCACAATATCATCACAGAGTTGCATATTCATCATCATGATAATTTCTTGGAACATTTACATCTATTCAGAAAAAGAAATAAAAAGAAAACACAAAAGAATTCATACATACCATACCCCTTACCCCTCCCTCTCACTGATCACTAGCATTTCAATCTAAATTTATTTTAACATTTGTTCCCCATTATTTATTTTTATTCCATATGTTCTACTCATCTATTGATAAGGTAGATAAAAGGAGCATCAGACACAAGGTTTTCACAACCATACAGTCACATTGTGAAAGCTATATCATTATACAATCGTCAAGAAACATGGCTACTGGAACACAACTCTACATTTTCAGGCAGTTCCCTCCAGCCTCTCCATTACATCTTGACTAACAGGGTGATATGCATTTTAATGCATCAGAATAACCTCCAGGATAACCTCTCGACTCTGCTGGGAATCTCTCAGCCATTGGTACTTTATTTTGTCTCATTTCTCTCTTCCCCCTTTTGGTTGAGAAGGTTTTCTCAATCCCTTGATGCTGAGTCTCAGCTCATTCTAGGATATCTGTCCTACATTGCCAGGAAGGTCCACACCCCTGGGAGTCATGTCCCACATAGACAGGGAAAGGGTGGTGAGTTTGTTTGTTGTGTTGACTGGAGAGAGAGGCCACATCTGAGCAACAAAAGAGGTTCTCTTGGGGGTGGCTCTTAGGTCTAATTTTAAGTAGGCTTGACCTATCCTTTGTGGCAACCTCATTCTGTTGTATATGGACATCCAGTTACTCCAACATCACAGTTGAAAAGTCTATTATTTCTCCTTTGAATTGTGTTGGCACCTTTGTTGAAAATCAATTGACCATAAATGTATAGACTTATTTCTGGACTCTAAATTAGATTCCATTGATCTATATATGTCTATTCATAGGCCAGTATCACATCTTGATTAATATAGCTTTGTATTAATTTTTTTTTTAATTAGAGAAATTGTGGGTTTACAGAACAATCATGCATAAAATCTAGGATTTCCACCCCACCACCAACACCTTGCATTGGTGTGGTACATTTGTTACAACTGATGATACCACATTTGTGTAATTGTACTATTAATTAAAGTCCCTGGTTTAACTTAGGATTCACTGTAGTTCCATGGATTTTTTTAAAAAACATTTTATTCTATTACCATATATATACAATAGAATATTTCCCTCAAATTCAGATATATATATATATTTCAGTACTGTTAATTGTGTTTACAATGTTGTGCTACCATCACCACCATCCATAATCAAAACATTTCCATCATTCCAAACAGGAACCCTGTATATTTTAAGCCTTCTCATTTCTTATCCCTACTCTGGTAACCTATATTCAAGATTCTGACTTCTATGAGCTTGCTTGTTTTGAAACAATTAGCGTAAAACAATGAAATTATGCAATATTTGTCCTTTGGTGTCTGGCTTACTTCACTCAACATAATGTCTTCAAGGTTTATCCATGTTGTCACATGTATCAGGACTTCATTCCTGTTGATGGCTGAATAATAATCCATTGTATGTATATATCACATTTGGTTTATCCATTTATCTGTTGAGGGACACTATCTGTTGCTTCCATTTTTTGGCAATTGTAAATAATGCCACCGTCAACACTGGAATGCTAAAATATGTTTGAGTCCCTGTTTTCAATGTTTTTGGGTATACACCTAAAAGTGGGATTGCCAGGTCATAAGGTAGTTCTATAGCTTTCTGAGGAATTGCCAAATGGTCCTCCACAGTGGTTGCACCATTTTACATTCCCACCAGCAATGAATGAATGTTCCTATTTCTCTGCTTTCTTTCCACTTATTTTCAGTTTTTTCTTTTAAGCCTATAGTACCCAATATTCCCAACCAAGTACTAATCAGGCCCAACCCTGTTTAGCTTCTGAAATCAGACAAGATGGGGTGCATTCAGTGTGGTATGGCCATAGACTATTTTCTGTTATTTTAATAGCAGCGATTCACAATACCACAAATGGTATCTCACTGTGGCTTTACTTTGCATTTCCCAGATGGCTAATGATGTTGAGCATCTTTTCATGAGATTTCTAGCCATCTGTATATCTTCTTTGGAGAGATGTCTATTCAAGTCCTTTGACCATTTTTAAATTGGGTTGCTTGTCTTCTAGTTGTGAAGTTGAAGGATTTCTTTATATATTCTGGGTTCTAATCCTTTATTAGGTATGTGGTATCCAAATATTTTCTCCCATTGTGTACATTGTTGTGTTACATTCATGATAAAGTCCTTTGAGGAACAAAAATTCTTAGTTTTGATGAGGTCCCATTTATCTATTTTTTCTTTTGTCGTTTATGCTTTTGGTGTAAAATCCAAGAAACCACTGCCTAACAAAAGGTCTTGAAGATGCTTCCCTACATTTCTTTTAAAAGTTTGACAGTCCTTATATTAAGGTTTTTGATCCACTGTGAGTTGATTTTTGTATATGGGGTGAAGTAGAGGTCTTGTTTTTTATTTGCAACCATACATCCAGTTTTTCCAGCACCATCTGTTGAAGAGACTATCATTCTTTCCCAATTGCATGTTTTTTGCTCCCTTATCAAAAATCAGTTGACCATAAATGTGAGGGCTGATTTCTGAGCTCTCAATTCTATTACACTGGTCTATATGTGTGTACTTTTTCACTACCATGCTATTTTAACTACTGTGGCTTTGTAATAATTTTTTTTTAACTTTTTTTATTGTACAGTATAACATATATACAAAGCAAAGAAATAAAAAAGCAATAGTTTTCAAAGCACTCTTCAAAAAGTGGTTACAGGATAGATCCCAGAGTTTGTTATAGGCTACCATACAATCCTCTCATATTTTTCCTTCTAGCTACTCCAAAATATAGGAGGCTAGAAGGCTTAAATACTTTTTTATCATCACGATAGACTTTTTTCCTTCTTTTTTTTGTGTACAATAACATATATACAAAAAAGCTATAAATTTCCAAGCACAGCACCACAATTAGTTGTAGAACATCTTTCAGACTTTGACATGGGTTACAATTTCACAATTTTAGGTTTTTACTTCTAGCTGCTCTAAAATACTGGAGACTAAAAGAGATATCAATTTAATGATTCAGCATTCATACTCATTTGTTAAGTCCCTTCTTCTATGTATAATTCCACCATCACCTTTGATCTTTCCATACCTCTCCTTGGGGTTGTTTGGGCTATGGCAATTCTAAATTTTTGATATTGGAAGGGTCTGTCACTAATATGGGGTAGGGAGGTGGAACTATCTGATGTTCTAGGGAGGCTGTGCTAGGTTTCAGGACTTATCTGGACCAGGAACCCATCTGGAGGTTGTAGGTTTCTGGCAAGTTACTCTAGTGCCTGGAACCCTTGTGGAATCTTATAAATTGCCTTAGGTGTTCTTTAGGATTGGCTGGAGTGGTCCTGGTTGGGAGTTGGCAGGTTATGATAGGTAGCAAGGTCTACATGAAGCTTGCATAAGAGTAGTCCGGAGGAGCCTCTTGACTCTATTTGAAATCTCTCTGCCATTGACAGTTTATGTAATAAGTTTTAAGATAGGGGAGTGCTAGTCCTCCAAACTCATTCTTCTTTTTCAAGATGACTTTAGGTATTCAGGGCTCCTTACCTTTTCATATAAATTTGATGACTGGCTTTTCCATTTCTGCAAAGAAGGTTGTTAGAATTGGGATTTGGATTTTTCTTGAATCTATAAATTGCTTCAGGTACTATCGACATCTTAATGATATTTGGTCTTCCAGTCCATGAACAAAGAATATCATTCCATTTATTTAGGTCTTCTTTGATTTCTTTTAGCAATGTTTTGTAGTTTTCTGTGTTTAATTCCTTTACATCCTTGGTTAGATTTATTCTTAGAGATTTGATTCTTATAGTTACTATTGTGAATATAATTCTTCCCTTGATTTGTCCTTCTAATTCTTCAGTGCTTACGTACAGAAACATTACTGAGTTTTTGGGTGCTGATCTTATACCCCGTCACTTTGCTGAATTCATTCATTAGCTCTGTTGTGGATTTTTCAGTATTTTCTGTATATAGAATCATATCATCTGCAAATAGGAAAAGTTTTACTTCTTCCTTTCCAATTTGGATGCCTTTTATTTTCTTTCTTCCCTAATTTTTCTAGCAAGAACTTCTAGTATAATGTTGGATAACAGTGGTGATGGTGCTATCCTTGTTTTGTTTCTGTCTTTCACCATTAAGTAAGATGCTAGCTGTGGGCTTTTCATTGATGCCCTTTATTATGTTGAGGAAGTTTCCTTCTATTCCTACTGTTCTAAGTGTTTTTTACAATAAATGGTGCTGTCTTTCGTCAAATGCCTTTTTTGCATCAATTGAAATGATCTTACGGTTCTTTTCCTTCAATTTGTTAATGTGGGTAGATTTCCTTATGTTGAACCAACCTTACATACCAGGGATAAATCCCACTTGATCACATGGTGTATAATTCTTTTAATATGCTGTTGGATTTCGTTAGTTAGCTAGTATTTTGTTGAGGACTTTTGTATCTATATTTATAAGTGAGATTGATATGTAGTTTTCTTTTTTATGTGTGGTATCTTTATCCAGCTTTGATATGAGGGTGATGGTGGCTTTGTAGAATGAGTTAGGTAGTATTTTCTCCTCTTCAAGTTTTTGGGAATCTTTGAGCAGAATTGGAGTTATGTCTTCTTGGAATGTTTGGTAGAATTCACCTGTGAAGCCATATAGTCCTGGGCTTTTCTTTGTTGGAAGTTCTTTTTGTTGTTGTTGTTAATGAAAATAAGCTTTATTACATCAAGTAATAAATACATACAAAGATGCAAACACTTTTAGTCTTTTTTTTCCCAGACATTTTGATCATCTTACAGGAAACACAGAGCTGAAATCTACATCCAGTTTCAACATGAAAAATTTCGGGGATCCTTGCTAGGTAAGATAGGTTGCTCTTTCTTCCACATTTATAACTCGTGCACTTTTTAATTGACTTCAAAGTCATGCAAATGTTTATATACAAAATAAATTACATTAAGCAGAATCTACACTGTATGCCAAACTACGACCAGCTACTAAGTAAAGTGTGCTGCAGTATTTACTAAAAACAGAATCCTTAAAGTTGAATTAGCATATAAAAAGGAACAAAGAACAATTTAGGTAACTTAAATATACTTAAGGAGAAGATCAAAGTGAGATACTGGTATTTTGGAGGCAGACTAAAGTTTGATGTAAGATAGGTACTTTGCCATGTTTTTTTTTTAAATCAATGTTTAAGGAAAAAAATGTTAAAAACTGGGCACTTCTTAACTATTTACACGAATCCTAACC
Organism: Myrmecophaga tridactyla; assembly: GCA_004026745.1. Taxonomy (NCBI): domain Eukaryota; kingdom Metazoa; phylum Chordata; class Mammalia; order Pilosa; family Myrmecophagidae; genus Myrmecophaga; species Myrmecophaga tridactyla. The sequence goes on from PVIY010027184.1 coordinate 27,163, forward strand.
AACCGCAAAATTTTTTCTCAAGCTTACAGTCTATAGGTTCAGAGCCTAGTAAACCATGGAAGGGAAATGGGTAGAAAAAAAACAAACTTAAAATTTTGAAAACAAGAGTTTCATCTGAACAAGGGAGATGAACTATAATTTTTCATCTTGTAAAAAGATAGAAAGCCTCAAAGTTAAAAAGGTAATGAGGATCTGGCATTCCATTCTGTTTCAGCCAAGCAGTCAGTCTTCTAGCCTGAATGATGCCTTGTTTTAGTCTCTCCATTGCACTTTTGCTCCTGTGTAGGTGGGTCTGATCTTCTTTCCCAATTCTTTAATGATGGCCAGAAGCTCAGCATATTTGCTTTGGGGTACCTGGCTCTTCCCGGTTCCCTGGGTGTAGCCAAGACATGGCGGCCCATAGTCGCTTAACAAGTAGCAGTACTAAGAGGACACTGCCATCTGGAAGAGTAAGAGTGGGCACTTCCAGTTGCATGGAGGGAGATGGTAGGCATATGTACATTCAAGTTTGGTTGGTAAGACATTCGTGCAGACAGCAAGGTGCAGCACTGGGCCCACAGGGGTGGCAGTGAGGAGGTGCAGGGCCTGTGTCCCTGTGCCCATCCATGTGCCCGCTGGGCTAGTGTTCACTTTTTTTTTTTTTTTTTAACATGGGCAGGCACTGGGAATCAAACCCGGGTCCTCTGGCATGGCAGGCAAGCGTTCTTGCCACTGAGCCACCGTGGCCCGCCCTACTGTGCACTTTTTATTGTTGATGGCTTCGGCTATCCCTCACCCTGCCACCCCCTGCAATATATCATGCATACATCAGTGGGTGGGGGTGGCCCTGTTGGAAGGTTTTTGATTACTGATTCAATCTCTTACTAGTAATTGGTTTCCTGAGACCTTCTATTTCTTCTCGAGTCAATGTAGGTAGTTTGAGTGTTTCTAACAATTTGTCCATTTCATCTAGGTTACCTAATACTTCTAGTCCTTATTTTTTATTTTATTTTATTCTTTCTTCTTCCAGTCCTTTTTATATCAGTGAGATCGGTAATAATGTCCTCCTTTTCATTTCTGATTTTCATTATTCTATCCTCTTGCTTTTTTAATTTGTCAGTCTAACTAAAGGTCTGTCGAAGTTATTTAAAGTTAGGAATGGGCATGGAAGGATACATAATGTAAATTTTTTATTACCTTTTTTTTTTTTTTTAATGGGCAGGCACCGGGAATTGAACCCGGGTCTTTGACATGGCAGGAGAGAACTCTGCCTGCTGAGCCACTGTGGCCCACCCTTTTATTAAATTTGATAATGAGAGAAGAACTGAGTATTTGCAGTGCAGTGCGTGGCACTTAACAGATGCTCACAACACATTGGGTGAATGTGTTCATATTTACTTTGCTTAGTAAGGAAACAAAGGATACAGTGAGGGTTAGTGCAAGGAGTAATACTGCCTGGATTTAAATCATAGGTTCCGTAATTTCTATTCTAACATGGGACAAATTACTTAACCTTACTTGCCTCATTTTCCTCACTATAAAATAAGAATACTATTTACCTCATGTGTTTGTGGTGAAGATTAAGAGATCATTATCAGCTAAGTGCTCAAAATAGTGTCTGACCGAGAAAGAATTCAATAAACTCAGCTATTTTTTTTATTTTCAACTTTTTATGTATAGTATAACATATATACAAAGCAAAGAAATAAAAAAGCAATAGTTTTCAAAGCACTCTTCAACAAGAAGTTACAGGACAGATCCCAGAGTCTGTCATGGGCTACTGTATGATCCTCTCAGATTATTCCTTCCAGCTGCTCCAGAATATAAGAGGTTAAAGGACTTAAATTTTTTTTTATCATCACAATCAACTTTTCCTTCATTTTTTTTATGAAAAATAACATATATACAAAAAAGCTATAAATTTCCAAGCACAGCACCACAATTAGCTGTAGAACATATTTCAGAGTTTGACATGGGTTACAATTTCACAATTTTAGGTTATTACTTCTAGCTGCTCTAAAATACTGGAGACTAAAAGAGATATCAATTTAATGATTCAGCATTCATATTCATTTGTTAAATCCTATCTTCTCTGTATAACTCCACCATCATCTTTAATATTTCCATTCCATCCCTCTCTTTAAGGGTGTTTGGGCTATGGCAATTCTAAATTTTTGATATTGGAAGGGGCTGTCCTAATATAGAATAGGGAGATGGAACTATCTGATGTTTTGGAGAGGCTGGACTAGGTTTCAGGATTTATCTGGACCAGGGACCCATTTGGAGGTTGTTATATAGAAGGCCCAAAGTCCACAGTCCATCAACATTCTTAATTTTAGATAATTTCATTATTCCCAAGAGAAAGAAACCAATAAACACACCCTTGACAAACAGGAAATCTAAGCCTACTCTTCACTCTTGTTCCCCCCCCCCCCCATTATTTACCTCTGCTGTTGCTGTGGTAGTGCTGATGGTTTCCTTTTGAACATGGCTCATAGCATGCAACAGCAGTTTTCCCCCTGTACCCTGGACTTAAACACTCTTTGAACAAGAATCATATCTTTGAAGTAATTCTTGAGAGAACTAATTCATACTTCTAGTGTTAATCAATGGGACATGTAGGTCTATAGAACCCTTTTCAATCTTCTACATGTTCAATATGGTAATATTACTTATAGACCCACTAGAGAACCACCTTCACTCCTACCTATTCCCTTACATTGGAATTCAACCTCATTAGCTAACGGTTCACTCATCTCTAGCTTCTATGTATCTCTAAGTACCCTATCTTCTGTATTATAGGCTGATTATATCTTTATGCTGGTCATAAAAGTGGAATCATACAGTATCTATCCTTTTGTGTCTGGCTAATTTCACTCAGCATTATGTCCTCAAGGCTCATGCTTCAGAACGTCATTTTGTCTTACTGCTGCATAATATTTCATTGTATGTATATATCACATTTTGTTGATCCACTCATCTGTTGATGGGCATTTAGTTTGTTTCCATCTTTTGGCGATTGTGAATAATGCTGCTATGAACACTGGTGTGCAAATGTCTGTGTCGTTGCTTTCAGCTCTTCTGTATATATACCAAGTAGTGCTATTGCTAGGTCATAGGGCAACTTGATATTAAGTTTCCTAAGGAACTGCCAAACAGTCTCCCATAGTGGCTACACCATTATGCATTCCCACCAGCAGTGCATAAGTGTCTCCGTTTCTCCACATTCTTTCCAACATTTATAGTGTCCTGTTTAATAGCAGCCATTCTTATAGGTGTGAGGTGGCATCTCATTGTAGTCTTGATCTGCATTTCCCTTACAGCCAATGAAAATGAGATTTCTTCATGTGTTTTTGAGCCATCTGAGATGGATGTGATACCATAACATGCTGTGATTGGTATTTGCTCTTCTGAGAAATGCCTATTCATATCTTTAGCCCATTTTGTAAATGGGTTGTTAGTTCTTTTATTGTTGAGTTGTATGATTCTTTTTTACATACAGGAAGTCAAACCTTTGTCCGATATGTGATTTCCAAATATTTTCTCCCATTAAGATGGCTGCCTCTTCACTTTTTTGACAAAGCCTTTTGAGGTGCAGAAGCATTTGATTTTGAGGAGTTCCCATTTATCTATTTTTTCTTTTGTTGCTTGTGCTTTGGGTGTGACGTTTAGGAAGCTACCTCCTGTCACTAGATTCTGAAAATATTTCCCTACATTTTCTCCCAGAAGATTTAGGTGTTTGATCCATTTTGAGTTAATTTTTGTGTAGGGTGTAAGATAGGGGTCCTGTTTCATTCTTTTGGTTATTGATACCCAGCTCTTCCATGCCCATTTATTGAAAAGACTATTTTGTCCCAGTTCAGAGGATTTGGGGGCCTTGTCAAAAATCAGTTGACCATAGATTTGGTGGTTTATTTCTGCACTCTTGATTCGATTCCACTGGTCAATGCTTCTGTCTTTGTGCCAGTACCATGCTGTTTTGACCATTGTGGCTTTATAATAGGTTTTAAACTCAGGAAATGTTAATCCTCCCACTTCGTTCTTCTTTTTTAGGATGTTTTTAGCTATTCAGGGTCTCTTTTCCTTCCAGATGAATTTGGTAATTAGCTTTTCCGAATCTTCAAAGTAGGTTGTTAGAATTGTGATTGGTACTATGTTGAATTTGTAGATCAATTTGGGGAGAACTGACAGCTTAACTATATTTAGCCTTCCTATCCATGAGCAGGGAATGTCTTTCCACCTATTTAGATCTCCTTTGATTTCTTTTACAATGTTATGTAGTTGTCTGTGTACAAGTCCTTTATATCCCTAGTTAAGTTCATTTCTAAGTACTTGATTCTTTTAGTTGCTGTTTTGAATGGAATTTTTTCCTTAACTGATTCCTCAGCTGGGTTATTGATTGTGTATAGAAATGTTACTGATTTTTGCACATTAATTTTATATCCTGCCACCCTGCTGAATTTATTAGCTCAAGTAACTTTGCTGGAGATTTCAAAGGATCTTCCAAGTTACCTTTGATTCCTATCTTTTGGAATTTTTTTATCAGAAAAGGATGCTGAATTTTGTTAAATACTTTTTCAGCATCAATCATGATAATCAGGTGATTTTTCCCTTTCGATTTGTTGATAAGCTATATTACATTAATTGATTTTCTTGTGTTGAACCATCCTTGCATTTCTGATATAAATCCCATTTGGTTGTGGTGTATAATTCTTTTAATGTGCTGTTGGATTCAATTTGCTAATATTTTATTCAGAATTTTTGCATGTATGTTCATTAGGGAGACTGGCCTGTAGTTTTCCTTTTTTATAGCATCTTTCCCAGTTGGTAAAAATGATATTAGCTTCATAAGATGTATTAGGTAGAGTTCCTTTTCCTCAATGTTTTGGAAAAGTCTGAGCAGGATTGGTGTTAGTTCTTTTTGGAATGTTTGATAAAATTCCCCTGTAAAGGTGTGGACCTTCCTGGCAATGTGGGACAGAAGTAGAGAGTAAGCTGGGACTCAGCATCAAAGGATTGAGAAAAACTTCTTGACCAAAAGGGGGAAGAGTGAAATGAGACAAAATAAAGTGTCAGTGGCTGAGAGATTCCAAACAGAGTCGAGAGCTTATCCTGGAGGTTATTCTTGTGCATTATATAGATATCACCTTTTAAATTAAGGTGTAATGGAGAGGCTGGAGGGAACTGCCTGAAAATGTAGAGCTGTGTTCCAGTAGCCATGTTTCTTGAAGATGATAATATAATGATACAGCTTTCACAGTGTGACTGTGTGATTGTGAAAACCTTGTGTCTGATGCTCCTTTTACCTACCTTATTGATAGATAAGTAAAACATATGGATTAAAAAGAAATAAATAATAGGGGGAACAAATGTTAAAATAAATTTAGTAGGTTGAAATGCTAGTGATCAATGAAAGGGAGAGGGAACGGGTGTGGTATGTATGAATTTTTTCCTATCGTCTTTTTATTTCTTATTATGAATTGATCCAAATGTTCTAAGAAATGATCATAATGATGAATATACAACTATGTGATGATATTGTGAGTTATTGATTATATATCAAGAATGGAATGATCATATGGTAAGAATGCTTGTGTTTGTACATTGTTGAATAAAAATAAGTTAAAAAAACAAAAGAAACAAACAAAAATTCCCCTGTGAAGCCATCTGGCTCTGGGCTTTTTTATGTACGAAGATTTTTGATGACTGATTGAATCTCTATATTTGTGATTGGTTTGTTGAGATCCTCTATTTCTTCCTGAGTCAGTGTGGCTTGTTTCTGTGTCCCCATGAATTTGTCCATTTCATCTACGTTGTTTAGTGTGTTGGTGTATAGTTGTTCATAGTAGCTCTTATGATTACTTTTATTTCTTCAGGGTCTGTGGTTTTGCACCCCTTCTCATTTCTGATTTTGTTTATTTGTATTGTCTCTCCGTTTTTCTTCATCAGTTTTGCTAGTGGCCCATCAATTTTACTGATTTTCTCAAAGAACTAACTTTTGGTTTTATTGATTCTTTCTATTGTTCTTTTGTTCTCCCATTCATTCATCTCTGTATTAATCTTTGTTATTTCTCTTCTTCTATTTGCTTTGGGGTTAGTTTGCTGTTCTTTCTCAATTTCTTCCAGGTTGCCATTAAGTCCTTGATTTTTGCTCTTTCTTGTTTTTTTTTTTTTTTTTTTTGCAAGGGCAGGCACCGCAAATTGAACCCGGGTCTCCGGCATGGCAGGCAAGAACTCTCCCTCCTGAGCCACCGTGGCCTGCCCTCTCTTGTTTTTTAATATAGGCATTTAGGGCAATAAATTTCTCTCTTAGCACAGCCTCTGCCACATCTCATAAGTTCTGATATGCTGTATTCTCATTTTCATTCATCTCCAGATAGCTATTGATTTCTCTAGCAATTTCCTCTTTGACCCAATGGTTGTTTAAGAGTGTGTTATTTAATCTCCATATATTCGTGAATGTTTCTCGTTCTTTGGTGGTTATTGAGATCCAGCTTCATCCCATTGTGATCAGGGAAAGTGCTTTGAATAATTTCAATGTTTTTAAATTTATAAAGACCTGTTTTGTGCCCCAGCACATGATCTATCCTGGAGAATGTTCCATGAGCACTAGAGAAGAATGTATATCCTTGTGCTTTGGGGTGCAAAGACCTACATATGTCTGTTAGGTCTAATTCATTTATCAAGTTATTTAACTTCTCTATTTCCTTGTTGATCTTCTGTCTGGTTGTTCTATCTATAGAGGAGAGTAGTGTATTGAAGTCTCCTACTATTATTGCTGAAAAATCTCTCACTCCCTTCAGTTTTGCTAATTCTGTCTCATGTACTTTGGAGCTCCTTGATTGGGAGCATAAACATTTATGATTGTTATTTCTTCTTGGTGAATTGACCCTTTAATTAATATAATGTCCTTCTTTGTCTCTTATGATGCCTTTACATTTAAAGTCTATTTTGTCCAATATTAGTATAGCTACTCCTGCTTTCTTTTGGTTACAACTTGCGTGGAAAATCTTTTTCCATCCTTTCAGTTTCAATCTATTTGTATCCTTGTGTCTAAGATGAGTCTCCTGTAAGCAACATATAGCTTGATTATATTTCTTAATCCATTCTGCCAATCTGTTTCCTTTAATTGGTAAGTTTAGTCTGTTAACATTCAAAATTATTACTGAAAAGGCATTTCTTGAATGTACCATCTTGTCTTTTTAATTTTGTCAGATCTATATATTCTTTTCCCTCTTTCTCTTTGTATTCTTTAAATTATCCTTAGTAGTACTCTTCAATTCTGTGCCCTCCTCCAGACCTCCCTCTCCTGTTTTTTTTTTTTTTTTTTTTT